>VWZU01003588.1:121541-150713 GCA_013397095.1 Sterrhoptilus dennistouni
AAAAAAAAAAAAAAGAGAGGATCAATAAAAATCCTGTGTGCCCAAAGGCATTTTGATTTTTTTTTTTAAATCCAATTCAGTTAGTCTAATTAAAAATGTTATTTTTTCTTGCAAACTTTCTTTTTACCGTCAGACCACATTGCGTTTTTCTACTGGCAAATGATGGGCATATAATTAGTAATGAATGACTTGCTTTTTATACGTTCTATCACTTATCATTGTTGCACTTACCTGGCTTTTGTGCTCCATCTCCAGTTCTTTTCCTGTCCTGACAATTGTCACCATGGCAGCTTTTGCAGAAGAGGTTTGTGTAACCATATGGTGCCTAGCTCAGGGAACACCTTGAATCCTGAGGACTGCTGGTTGCTGCCATAAGTGCATTTTGAGAGCAGCAGCCACGTCATAGAGAGACATCTTGTCACTGAAGGTGTCCCAAGACGGTTGTGGCGTGCTCCTCTGCCAACCCAGGAAGCTGTGGGCACATCTGTCCTGCAATTTACACTGCTGAGCAGAAACCAGAACCATGTTTTTTTCCTGAGTATTTTGTATCTGTGGTTAAGTTAGGTGTGAAAACCTTCTTTAGACCTTATTACATTCAAAGAGGGGAGCAGATGAAGAAATGTGTTGCCTGTCGTTGTGACCAATGATATACAAGCAGTCTGCTGAGGTTTTCTGTGTGATGGCAAAAGGAGGGAGAGGAGGAGGATGGCTCACACAGCAGATGATGTGATTGATCAACATGTTAACTAGTGTAGCAAAATCCCATCTGTTTATATGGTTTACATCTTTCCCAGCTATGAAGCCAGGATGAGAAGAAAAGAAGCACTGGAAACAAAATCCATTATGAATGAAAAATTGGAGCTCAGTCCTGTTACTGATGAAACTAGCACAGTTTCAAAAAGAATAAGATCATGTCTTAAGAAAGAGTCTACGTGAGCATCCACTATCCTATCCTCCCCTAATTCTGCTTGGCAAGAAAATGAGGCTTTTTCTATCCAGCTCTGTGTTTTTTGTTAAAAATGTGGTTAAGACATTGGGTGTCCTCTGCAAAAATCAAGCAGAATCTAGAATAAAGGATATTATAACAAGGGAGCCTTTCATAACTAATTGCTGCTTAATTGTGGTTGAAGTTTTTCAGTTTCTGTCTGCTTAGTTTCTCTTATTCCTGTTGGCAACGGAAGTGAGTGGGATAGTACAATATATTGAGATGCAGAGCTATTCTGATAATTGCATTTCTTCCTGTCAAAATGTGACGACACTTAAAAATTATTTGTGCTGTGAGCAGATTCTATGGAATAACAGCGCCATGTCTGCCTCGCTTCTTTCCATAGTTTTTGCAAAAGATGTAGCTGAAGTGGCTTTAATTGTGACTGAAGCAATGTTTATGGTTCCTTTAATCACTGTTTACTTTCAGTAAGAGCTTTTTCAAGTAATGGGAGTAAAATATATTCTTCTATCAATCTGTCTAAACATAAGAATGCTATGTAAAAAACTATTATAATTTAATCATAGATGTACTCATCTAGGGGGAAGAAATCACCAGAGGCATACATGCAGAATGTCTTAGCTGTGTGTGCAAATTCTCAGGAAAAGGGCTGTGAATGTATAATTCTCCATGCACAAAAATTCAAACTATTGACATTTTGACTTCTGTCACAGTATGCGTGCTCCCTGGCATGCCTGATGAAAAGCTTTTGTGATCTGCCAGAAGATAACTATTGCCTCTTACAAAAACAGAATCAGGGGTATTTCATGTCCAGTCAGTCTGTCTTTGGGATCTCCTGGAGGTGGGCTGGGGCACAAGGAAGAAAGTAATGACCTGCAGAAGGTGTCGTGCTCAGAGGTGCCTAAGAAGAGAGGTGACAGTTTTACAGTGAAGTTAAAAAATACAGTTCTCCCAGAATTGCAGTATAAATGTGATGCCCAGGTGGTATTTTTGGATCTAGCCTCAATTTGGAGTACAAATAATATGAGTAATGACAAATGTATTGATTCTCTGTATAAAGCAACCCAGTGTCCAATCTCCCTGAATTGCAAATTTTTGTCTGAATCCCGAGGTAATTTAGATTGCTGTGGTGATACCTATTCAATCAATGGCCTCTGAGGACTACAGTCTTTTTCTTATTCTATTTTTCAACACCTGCCATAACACAGCCTTGGTCTTAGTCTGCAGGAAGTAACTATATATTAGCAATATTTCTGCTACTGCCATGATGCTATTAATTTATAGCTCTAACATGTCTCGTATCTTTTCCAGCAGCCAAGAAAACTCCCTTCTCTTATCTGCCACTGTTCAATTTGGAGAGTAATACTTTCTTTCATGTCCTTCCACTAACCTTAGATATTTATGGTAACACCAATTGCTTTGACAGGCTTTGTGTTCTGCTCCTTAGTTTCTGAGAGAAGATACAGTCTTCTGGCTTCCCCCTTATCAGACATGTCTTATGTTCTGGTAGAAAGCCGTTCTCTGCAAACTTTTTTCTCTCCCAACACTTGGTGCAGTTAGTGAGTTCTTGTCTTTTTGGGGGAGAAAGAAGTTAATCCCTACATCCATTCTCATTCAATCCCTATTCATTCTCATTTAAGAATAGTCAAACATTTCATAAAAAATTTCTCTTTTCATTGTTTATCCTTTTCAAACCTGTAGTTGCCTTGAGTTTTTTTTCCTTTAATATTACTTTTAACAAAGTGGTGTTGCCAGTGAACTTTTTTAAAATCACTTCTCCGAATCATTTTTTTGAGCTGTCTCCTTCTACTGTTGGGTTTCCCCATTAATTGTTATAGTACATAAAGACTGATAAATCTGCATCATGACAACACAGCAACATGTATTTGGAGAATGCGAAGAACTCAGCACATATGTAATTGATTCCTAGGCTTTTAATGACTAGTTAGCATTTCTTTCAGGACTTGCTTCTCAAAAGGAGTCTTTTTATAGCCATATGGAAATATTTCAGATGATTAAAGATAGGGAGGAAAAAACCCTCTAAAGCCAAGTATCATGTACAGAAATCTGGAATTGACAAGATTTTAGGTGAATTTTGAAATAAGGCCCTGAAAGTATCTATTTGTTTACATCAGTATCAGACATTACATTAGTTTTTAAAAACCCAGAAATGATACAGCATCTGGGTAATTTTATAAATTATGAACTGAGTATTTCAATATCAAATTCTTACTTCAAAATCTGTGTTTTAGGTCTGTGCCATAGTGGCGATCTGGTTCAAAAGGTGTGACCAGGAAAGGAAAAAACCATGACAGGAATGATGTTGCCTCAGTGAAAGCTCCATTTGGGTCACATGAACAACACTGGTTTGCACTGGTTGATGAGCTGACATTCTCTTGAATCACATGGGAGTCCCCAGTGCATGTGGGTGAGACTTTCAGGGGTGCCTGACTTGCTGATCCCAGAAAATTCTAACAGCACTAAAAGTGTGAAAAGAGTGAACAAAAATCACAAATTTTGCTGAACTCAGCTATTATGTTTATGCACAGAAGATAATTTGGAAATGACAAAAAAATTAACAAAATATTTGTGTAGAAATAAATGAAAATGTTTTCCTTTGAATCAAACAACACAGTTCATATTGATATAATTAGTAATCTTCTCCTACTCAACCTGCAAATAAAATAAAAAAATACACAAATTCTTCAACTCTGTTTAACAGATCAGAGAGGCACACCTTGAAATTTCCCTGTGAGCTGATTTTGTTCCGTTTCTCATGAGTTCAGTGTATCACTGTACTGAGCATTTAATGCTGCTGCTCTTGTTCAGATTAAAGTCTCCTCCTCCTCTTTTCACTTGCTGCTCTGGTCAGATCCTCAGCTGGTGTAAATATCTGTGATCACTGTAGGGATGGTGCTGATTTACACAAGCAGGTGGTCTGGTTCCAGGCTGTTTTACTGCTCTATCAAAATGGATTTGGTGAGCGAGCTTTTTTTGTAAATGTCTGAGCTGAGTTTATTAACATCTTAGTATGCCTCATACAAGTGGGTTCTTTTAAAAGTGTTTTCATTTTATTTCTTATGTTTATTCTTTCTTTATTACTTAAAGGCTGCATTGAAGAAACAAATTGTCCATTGAGAGGGGTTTAATGGAGCATTTGTTTTGTTCTTGACAGAATGGTTCTCTGCATCCATTAAAGAGTAGAAACAAAAAAGAAAAGCATTTTATTTAAAGCTTTAAATGAAATAACCAAGTAAATGTATATGTGGCTAGACTTGAACTGGCAGTTGGGGACCCCTAGTCCCTTAATTAAGGTGAATGAATCAGGGAAGACTCTGAGCCTCTACCTTGTAGCTGTGTAGCTGACAAATCCTCAGCTGGAGGGAGCCTGGGGTTTCTGCTGGGTTTTTAGGGTTTCCAGTTGCTTTTTGGGGAATGCAACCAACTTCTGCCAGTGCATGCCAGGACTGACCCTGCTGCTCCTGGGCAGAGCAGGAGGGAGAGAGAGGGAGGATTGCCTTCTCTTTGGCAAATATTTGCTGTACAAATCTTGGTAGTGTTTGCATACGTTAGTGTGGGCTTAAAAAATTCATGCAGACCTATAATTGAGAAAAAGTGCATTGATGTGGGCAGCCTGTACCATTGCATACTCCATCCTGTCCATAGCCCGTGATGCCCTTGGGGAGTGCAGTGAGAACTGTGGCTCTGAGATGCTGCCCCTCATTTTGTGCAATGAAAGGGCAAGGGCTGGGTTGGCAAATCTGCTCTGTGGGAAGGAGGTGATGTGAAATGTCTCGCTGTGACCCCACCAGTGCTCCTGCAGCTTCTCTTAGCTGTTGTCTGCTCCCCTCCCCTACTGCTGTAGCCAAGTCCAGCATCCCGCTGGTCCTTGCAGCTGCCCAGTGCAGCTGTGAGCAGAGAGAAGAAATGGCTCATCATGGAGTGTGTCAGTGTGTAAAACTCAGGACTTTTACCATGTGGGAACTTCGTTTTAGTAGCAAATGAGAAGTGAAGGTCAGAGAACGATGGAGCTGTTGTGAGATGAGGAGCCCCATGAAAATACAAAAATTGACCACTTTAATAAAGTAAATCTGTTCATAGGCCAGCAAATGATAGGACAATAGGGCTCTGTAGAGTACTTAAATTGCTCACAACTGATTTTAGTAACATGCAATGAAGCTGTCATTTACCAAACCTGTCAGTTACTTAATTATAATTTATACCAGATGATATTTAAGGTCATAGTTGTGGTATTTTCTTATTTACAGTCTAAACTATAAAAAGACCCAGAACATTTCACCCTAGGGAATCCAAAAGTGGTTGCTGCTACTCCTTCTTATGGAGTAATCTAGAAAGTCTGCTGTGAAGCAGGACTTCTGAAGTTTCTAAATCAAGAAAGATTTAATATTTCATTCTTTGATGGACTGTTCTTCCATGGCTTCCATAGAAAAGACTGAGATAAACTAAGCAGGAATAAATGAAACATATTGGGAATTCAAACAACAAAAAGGTGGTCTCTGGAATTCTTGCCAATAAATAGAAATCAGAAAATTTTGACACCAAATTACCATTAATACAACTTTCATATGTGGTCTTCCAAGATGATTTTTTTCTTTCTTTTGTCAAACACACAAATTAAACATTTTTCTTACATTATATTAGAGATTTTTTTTGTCTTACTGGACTGTAATTCTAGATGCCAAAAAATTATGCAAAGCAATTGAGTAAAAGTCACTTGTTTGGGTAGTCCAAAGAGTGCCAAGGTATCCTTATGCATTTTAAACATTAGTGTTGAAAATAGTTTGCACAGGAAATGGTGCAGTATGTCCCTGTCTCCCTTTAATAGCTCTGATACAGGGTGTTCACAAAATGATGTGAGAGTAGTGTATTTATTGGACTTTCTCACCCTTTTTATCTCAGTTACATAAGCCTCTTATCTGGCTCCTCTTTGGCCGAACAGCTGCTTGGAGCTGTGCTTAATGGTCAACACACAGCTGTGCCTTCTGAGAGGACAGGACCTCAGCACATGGTGTTCACCCAGATGTGCAGCATCAGTACCAGCACAGAACTGGGGTGACACAGGAGTGAAATAGTCCCCTTTGACCTCCCCATCTAAAACAGATGAAGGTCAGACTGTCTCACCTGCAGGCTGCAAGCCTTGGTGGGCTGATGCTGAACTCTTGTGTTCCGCATGTTCTTAGGGACCTATTCTGGTCATGCCTCAGCCAAGCATCCTAGTCCTACCTGCATTCCAGGCACATGCATACCACCACTGTGTGCATTTCTCCTTTTTTGTTGTGCAATCTACATCAGGAAGTGTAAAGCAGAACCTGAGATTGCTCCCTTAAACCCTCTGCCATGATATCTACAGGCATTTCTCCTCACCATTAGGCTTTCAGCTAGGTGGGAGCAAACTGGGTTTGGTTGGTTCACCGTGTTTCTCTGGAAGCTTTAATGTGAGGGGGTGCTGATGGTGTCTGCTGGTTAACCTTAAGTCATCTCATGTACCTTCTGAAAGTTGGAGGGCTGAAATGTGTCCCTTGGTGTTCCTGTTGGTGAGATCTGTAGCTAAAGCTAGCTGAATTTTTCATCATAACCACTCAATCCTTTTTTTTTTAGTCAAACATTTCACTGAATCCACAGTCAAAGGGTGACTTGGAAGTTTGGCTTTGTCTCCAGTGCAATTGCATAGGGACTCCAGCTTTCCCTTTAAAAGTGAGAGTTCATTTAAGGTCCATGAAAGTGAAAGATTATTTAATTACATCCTGATTTGCCAACACTAAACTCAGCCCTGCTCAGAACATAAAGATACATAATGTCTGCTCCCCGTGGAGCCTTAGCACTAAGTCCTGGTTATCACTGCCTCCACGCATGTTTCAGTGTGTTTTCATCTTCTCACGTAGGATCTGTTGTGCCTCTAACTTAATAAACCTAAGAATAAGTCAGGCTCTTCCCTTTTTTTTCATCAACAGTCCCCCATACGGGCTAGAAGGAATGTTTCCAATAACTTCCTCTTGGTAATGCGCCCAACAGCTGTTTTTCCAGAAAGGACTTAGGAAGCTGAGGTGTGTAAATCAAACCTTTGGAGCAAGCTCCTTTTCCAGTTTTGGTTTTGGCTTACAGTCGTCAGGATGTGTCTGTACTGGTCTGAAAGATGGTTGCTGCCTGTGGTACAGCAGCTCCTGAGCTTGTGGGCTATGCTGATCCACACCAGTATCATCTTCCCAGCCCATGGTCCTTTTATATTGGCAGTGAATGAGCTCTCCTGCACTTCAACCACATGTAATTTTGTTCCTAGGTGAAGGACTAAGGAAATGTCTAGATGATCCTTTGGTGCAAGATCATAACAATAAAAGAAGGCCACAGCCAAGGATTTTATGTGCCTGGAAACTTTGTTGAATTGCAGTATCTATCCACATGACAGCTCTGCAGCATTCTGATGCCAAACCTCCAGAGAAAATCCTAAGCACTTACAGGAAAGATCCCCGCACTTCAAGTTCTTGGTACTTTCAGTATGCATGACTTAAATTAGTTTCCAGACTTGGAATTTTGTTTCTCAACACGGGTTTTATCTAAATGATGTAAAGCTGCCCCTGTGGCCCTACTCGTGTTCTGCCTTCGTGCCAGGAAAAGATCTCAATGTCTTCTGCTCTCCTTGCACCAGTGCTGTGGTTTTCAGCAGAGGAAAACTGAGGTATGGGGGCAAAAAGAGGGGGCTATGGCATGCTCTGCTCTGGTCTGAGCTGTCAGAGACTGATGACAGAGTGCCTTGGAGTAGAAAGCAGAAAAACTGCTGGGTCTTTACTTTTTTGGCTAAATCTTGAGTCCTGGTCCTTATGCCAAGAATTTCTCCTACATTTTACCTCCATCCATTACTTGGAAAAGAGACAAGCCATCTTTGAAGCAGCATCCAGAGCCCATCCATCCCTTGAGATGAGACAGAAGTGGTCTGAATTCTCTTGAACAAATAGAAGAATCACAAACAGGCTTCTGTTTCCTTGGAGGAGATTAAGCTGTGTCCTGATTTTGAGAATAGAGTTCATTTTTTAGCTGTTAGGCTACTGTATAAAAAGGAACAAACTACCAATAATCATATTTTAATACAATAAGATCTGCCTTTTAAAAAAAGAGTTAGATAACTATACGGTATTAGGTGTTTAGTGCACCTGCCTTAAAGGGACTGAAATATCCCCACAAGCTTTTATCTTTGCACAGTTGGTTGATATATGGATCCTAAGAGAGAAAAAACAAGCCCATGGCAAATGCAGTCCAAGGAAAGGATATCTGTTAGAATACTATTGCCAGACTTTCCATTATAAGAGGTGACCTTTCACTCCCTTTCAGAGATTTTGGATCTTCAATGCTGACATAGAGGGTAAGGAAACATCACATCACAAGAGAAAATTGCCTTGATTTGTCTTATGGAACAGATCTCTTTTTACTGCTTAATGTTCCAGCATGTGACCTCCACTCTGTAATTGCCTATCTATCTCCTACAATATGTTCAACATGAGAAGACTTTTCCCTTTTGATTTGATTTTCTTTTTCCTTCTATCAGCATTTTTCTTTCTGTAAGAAAACTCCATGTCTTGTTCAGACTTAGAAGTGCTTGAGTGAAACAGTTTCTAAAACAGTATTTTAAAACAAATAATCTTTTAAGACTTGAGCTATGCCAGACTTACAAGGCAAAAAGCCCTTGTTTGGTTGTAAAAAAGAGAAAAATATTGAAGGGAAAGTGGAAAAGGAATATATTTTCATTGCACCAGGAGAATCTGAAGGAAGCTTCCCGTAAAGGTCTACTTTCTTGAAGCCACTGCCTAAACAGGAAAATTTGGCGTGTCTAAGTTCACAGTGTGCTATTTCTTTGCAAAACATTATGAGCTGATGTCCAGTGTTGATATTTGTGCTTAATAGCAATTGTGTCTTTAACTGGTACCATCTTGTCCAAGCCACTCCACAAATTTTATGTACAAGCCTTCTTACAAAGATGTTTGCACACACTGCAAACATCTGCTTCAGTTATCATGTTTCCCTTAAGCTCTTTGTGGCACCAGAAGAACCATTTCCCTCTGTATTTTTTTTTTCACAGTTTCTCAAGGTTTTATGTGTTATTATGCTCATGATCATGGGGATATATGCACTAGTCTTACTGCACATCATTAGAGCTACACATTCTTGATATACACATTTTGCTCTTTCATACTTAATTATGAAATTCCCCTTCTCCCCAAAAAATGCATAAATACACATCATTCAGTTTGCTGTTCATTTAAGAGTCCAAGAGAGATGGATTGCATCACTACTACCCATCATGAAAGAACTAGCAGTTAACAAAGTGTTTTATATGCTGGCCTAACATATGTTACTTTTCTAAAGACACTTTTGCTTTACTGTAAGACATTCAGTATTTCCTTTTGTGTAGAAGAAAGTCTCCATCAAGAAGTCAAATAAAAGCAAGTAGTACACTTGCTTTTAGTCACTGCTAAAAGCAACAAAACGCAGTCCCACCTGTTCTTCATTTCAGTGGTTTTTTTTTTTAGTTCTGTATGCAAAATGCAGTTAGGATGGTGACCATTTCACAGGGAAAATAGTAATATCAAATGAAAATAAAATTCTGCTTATTATAGTGAGAAGCGTAGAGACAGGCTGTCTCTTTGAATTATGTGCCTGGACTTCCTTATCAATTGCTCATTTAATATTCTCAATAGCGGTCTTTGCTGAGGTCATGTTCAACCACAGATTGACTGTGTGCCACCAAGACTAGTGGGGTTGCTCTGCACAGAACCACGGGCAGAATAGTGACCCTTCTGTTACAAATGGATGATGGCTCTGAATTGAATTTTAGGTGTCTGGAGTGTTTTCATTCTTTGATACCTTCTGTACTGGTGTTGTGCACTGGATAATTTTATTTCTTTCAACTAAAGCTCAATTTTTTGTTTCTTTTGTAAATCTTCTATGGATGTGTTCTTCTAGCAAAGATCTGCACACAGCTCAGGGACTTGGGAGTGAGCTGATTATGTGTGAGGTCTGAATTTAGCTGAACATACACAGAACATCTTTTGATATTGCCTCCATGACAGAATAGGTCGTGCATTGAACTCTGATGTTGCTTGGAGTATCTTTCATGCTCCTGATAAAAAGAAGAGACCTATTGATAAGAGAAGGAGGAGGTACCTGGAGCTTCTTCTTTGAAGTCCAGTGTCAAACCAACCAAGTTGATAGTCTTTCATCATCTCCCGTGGGATTTAGGTTCACTTTTTAATTGCTCACTTGCTGGGTGATGAATAACATGTTAGGTGGTGTTAAAATGCTGTTCTCTTTTTTGGGTCTTGATCCAGCAAACTCCTTAAGTATGAGCTTAACTATAAGTTTGTTGTGTCCTTGAAATAAATGGGGTTATTGAAGTTGTATAAGGCTGAAAGCAATTTGAAGTGATGTTTGGGTGGATCCACTGCCTTAATATACTCCTACATATATGTCCTTATACCAGATTGGCTGTTTCTCAGTTTAGTGCCTCTACTGGGATTAGGCTGTACCTGTTTTATCACTGACCAATCCCAATCCTTTCCCTCCTTTGGTTTGCCTTCTTGGAGAACTGGTGTTGAATCATGGTGGGAGCAGAGATGACTTAGGTGAGTTAGGCCTTTGTCATTAAAAAGACAGAGATGTCTAGGACTGGTACTACCATAAAGTATAATATTCTGCATTGGAGAGAAGTGTGTTGTTGTGTTCATTGTCTAGGATTTATTTTATTGTTTGTATCCACTGAAACAAACAAAACTACCAAAAAAAAAAAAATTAAAAAAACCTCCATTTTTAACAAGGAAAACAACTTTGACAGTTTTACATCTTCCCAACAAGCTGTGACCAGCTATGGAAAACACTATTTTGACAATGAACTCTGTCATCTTTTCATCTGATTTACACAGAACCTTATGGATAACAAAGTTTCTGCTTATTGCAGGAGGGTGGGGAAGAAAAAAAAAAAAAAAAAAGCCAGTGACTGCCTGAACAGGCTGCCATAAATACAACTCACTTGGCATGCCTTGTCCCCGAGATGAACTGATTTGTGGTCTGGAATCAAAAGTGTTTTACTGTTCTTTGCTTCTCTGTGGATTCAGCTATTTAGATCAGGGTAATTTTCAACTGGATGAACTGAAGAGCTATTATTTTCCCTGAAGGTTATCTCATTTGTTTAAAAACTGGTGGCAAACCACTGATCGCTGTAATTTTTTTTTTTTATTATTTTAAGACAACAGCAATGGGGGAGGAGAGTTATTTCTGGAAACTCCCATGTGCAAAATCCCAAGGTCCTTTCCTGAAATAACAAATACTTTCACAAGTAATAAAATGAACTTCATCATGGTTCTCAGAAACTCTGTCCTTAGCTATACCAGAGGATGAGCTCATCAGGTTATGCCCCATGGCATTTCAGAGGGTATATTTCTTGTCATAGTACATTCAGAGTGTGGTATTTTTTCAGCTTTTACCACTGTATCAAAGTTGGTGGGCCAACTTACCCAAGAGGAGGAGAGACAGAAGCAAACTTACACACAAGACAACACCTGAGGAAGTGAAACTGAAATTCTAGACACCTTAGAAAGGTGGAACTACGTATTCCATATTGTTGGTTAGGTCCTTAGACAAAGTCATTTTCTTAATTATTCTCCTTTTTAAAGGAATTGACACTTAAGAGACTCTCCTTGCTGGATCTATCATAGAACAGATGTCAGATTAGCTATTATCAGTTAGAAATTGCCTTTTAGGTTGGTTGGGTTTTTTTTAATTATTGTTATATTGCTTTAATGAAGCAATTCATTGTCTGTTGAATGATGATGAAAGAAGTAGACTTCTGTCTGTAGTAATAGGCATGTCATCGGTAGGAGAAGTTGCTTTAAGAGGGAAGTGTTGATACATTGCTAAAGCTCACAAGGAAGTGCAGGCATCCAGAGATAACACAGGATGAAATTTATCTTTCTTACTCTTGCTGCTCTTACAGCATGGCCTAGCTGGGAAAGGGAAACATTGGATGTACTGGGCACCCATGGTGGGGACTGTCTTGGGACAAGCACATTTTCCTGAATATTGAACTGTACCTCCCATTCCCACTCTGACGCCCAGCTGCAGTCCTTGCAGGGGGAGAAAGGCAAGCACTTTGGAAAATGCAGCTGTCTTGAGCATTTAAATGGGAGCTCCTCTGATTTGGACAGCTGGACTATAATGTATGCCATTATGTTTAAAAGCAGTGGTTGCAAAAAGAACTAAGAGAAAAAGAAAGGAGAGATTAGTTCAAATAAATAAAATTTAGAGCAAGCTGCTTCTCAGTCAGCTCAGACTCTCTACAGGGAATTGCCTCACCAAAAAGGATGTCTTCCAGATTCCTTCCCACTCATCTTCCTTATGAGATAGTTTTTCTGCCCCAGTGCAAGGATGTGTTTGTGGCTTCTGCAGTCTAGAATATCCTCCTTCTGTGTATGGCCTAAATGGCCTTTTTGCTTATGACTTAGCACCTGCTTTTATTCACTGTGAGATGATTTTTTATGCTTTTTAGTAAATGTGACAGGCAGTGCATTATGCACTGTCATGTTTTGTTTACTCCCATAGAGCATTATGGAATACAGTTAGAATGTGACATCCAAGACACTGTGAAATGCTGCATTGTGTTGTGTTGCAACATGGGACAGTTCAGTGACTTGAAAGATGCACTGTCTTTGCCTATATCTTTTATTAAGTGTTTTTTATCCTGACTTTCCCCTTGGTGAATGTGTGATTTCCATGAGTTCCCTCAGTGTATCTGATGAGGACAGTGCTTGTCTGCTTGGAAAGTCTTATTTTAGTCTCATAGCTTTGTTGATACAAAAGGTACAAGAGTTGCTCACATCTCCTCAAGCTGTTTCCCAGATGCTTGATGATGCATGGGGAGCCAACCTCCTGAGGGCGAGCCTGGGTTGACTGTTTTCTATCCAAGCCTGTTAACACTGTGAAATCCCAATGAAAATCCTCCCTTAGAAAATACTAGTGTGTCTGATTACAGGGCTGGCTACACCACTTCAGGTTGTAATTTAGTGCATGGCGAGGAGGGTGAGAGGGAATCAGGCTGTTTCAGAGCTCCTGAAGAATCTGCTTCAGCATCAGGCGAAGGCTCTGAATAGCTTTAGATTTCATCCCATGTGAGCTATAGAAACAGTATTTATGGCCATTCTCATCAAATGTACTTTCTTCCTTTGTGGAAAGGGCTTTTCCTCAGAGTGGAATATTTGAATATCCCTTATTTTTCTCTAGTGAAACTTTCCTCCTCATGTTTCTCTGCAGTCTTTCCTCTACAATGACTTTATAGTTGCCACATTTACCATGATGGAAAGAACAAGTCACTGTGCTTTGATTTTTAAGCTTCGTAACACGTGCAGCTCTACTGCTCCTTGTACCTGTATGGCTTGGATGCTGCAGAGCTGTGCCAGCCATGACATTTCAGCACTAGTCTTGGTCAGGTGTGACTGCCTTGCAGGCAGAGCACTGTAATCTGTGTGATTCAGAGTTTAACTTAAAGGAAAAGCTGTGTCAGACCCTCTTCTTGATGTGCAAGAGAGCAGATAGTGTTCATTCTCAGTTGGTGTGCTGTGTGCACAGATGTTTTGTTTGGGGGTATATGTATGAGCATATTTCAGAGATGCTGTCCCTAGATCTCTAATTTCAGCAGCTGACAACACGAGGGTAAAGCCTGTGCTAGGACTGCCTGGGAAAAGGGAACCTGTCCCTCAGAGTCGTGAACCAGATGGAACCACACAGTGAAATGCATGGTGACTGAGGGAAAATGGCAATGGTTTGCTGTATGAGAAAGAGGAGTAAACTCTCTTTACTCTCAGGCACAGGATGAGTTTTGCCAGTTACTGTTACTGCAGTAACTTTTGTTCTGACTTAGGGAATGGTTGTTTTTCACTAGAATTTATTGTCATCAAATCTGTTTTATTTTTATCCCTTTTCTTGGACGTTTTGGATAAAGTCCTCCGAAATATCTTGTCCTCTTGATGTACTGGGTGTTTTCAGAGTCCAAAGGTCCTCAGGATTTCAGTAAGAACTCAGTAGTGTTGGCTGGACATTTTGTTTCATTCCAGATCAGGGGAAAAAAAACCCCACAGATGTCCTTTTTCCCATTTTTTTAGAATAAAAGCAAATACAAAACAGATTTCAGCAGAGATGTCCCTGATGAAAATCGCAACAAGACCAGTAGATGGGTGGCCTTTATTTTCACCAAATTGGCACTTTTCCAATGCAAATTGTTTGGTCAAAGCAGAGCAAAACAAAACTGGCTAGTACTGCCCCTTGTGATGTAGGGCTGTGTTTGCTTAGAAAGGGTGGCCCAGAGTGTAAAAGCCTCTTAGAAAGGTGTCACAATTAGATCTGTGGAGATAGTTTATACGAAACACAGACTTTTGTGTTCTGAGTTTCAGGTTTTTTGGAAGCTAGAATTACTGTGCTGTCAGAAGAGTACAATGAACTATTGTTACACAGCCATGCTTTGCTTATAGCTTCATGCAGGGAGGTATTTACTGCCATGAACCAGTGAAAAGCAACCTGAAAATTAGATGTACTAATCATGAAGTTTCACCCATTTGTCTGGATTCCTGTTTTCAATGAGCATTTATAAAACAAGTATATTTATTGCATATAAAGAGCTTGGGAGACTTCAGTCACACATTAAATATTTTTTTAAGGGTGAAGACTTAGATTAGCGTGTGTGACAGATGGCTGCGGCTGGTTGCTGTGGTTCTGTATTTCCAGCGTTCACTGAGTGCTTGGTGCAGATATTTTTCCCCTATTTGTTCTTCCTTAGTAGCCAGATTCAGGAGGAGGCACCAGTTTTTTATTTCTATTGCTTGCAGTGGAACTGGAGGTTGACATGGCATTCAGCAGAGTGGAGTGATGTTCAGTTTATGACAAAGACACAGAGTTTGGGTGTTTATATGAAAACAAGTGTCCAAATGCATATAGATCCCCACACATCTGGTGGGGAAGGAGCACAGGTAGCTCACACGGGGAGGCTCAGAGGTGCGTGTCTTGGCTGGGAACTGAAACCTGCTGTAGTCTGCATGCTGCCTTGGAGCCTTCTGATCTTCCAAATGTCCACAGACTGAAGTTGTCAATGCACAGAAGAATGGTTGTTTGCAGTTCTTTGAGGCAAACTGACCTGAATTCTGGTATCAGAACCAGCTGGGCAGTGCAAGTGTGTGGTGCAACTGAGAAGATGTTTTGACTTTTAGAGAGCTGGGTCTTGACGCAGTTTCTGTAATTCTTGGAGCCACAGATTTACAGCAGCAGAGGTTTTACCTCAGTAAAAGTAAACTTTAGGAACAATTGAATATTTGCTCAGGCAAAAGTTGTGGAATTTTAATTAAGTAAAGACTTGGCTATTTGTCTTGAAGTTACAGAGTAAGATGGTGGATGGGACAGAATCTGGCCTCAGTTACATCAGTATAACCATGGAGTAGCTGTTTGAGTAAATGGACCACAGGCAGAAAATGGTTCATACCGTATGAGTAAATCAACACATGTTTCTGGGAGGAAATATTTAAAGATATTTAAATTCACCCATACTCACTTTCCTGCAGCCCTTCATTGCTGCGTTTGTTTAGAGGGTATTGCTCCCCAGAGCACAAAATTTGGGGAGCAGGACTATTTACCTTTTTTATTTTAGTCTGTCTTACTTCATTGTTCTTAAGCTTGTAGCTTTTATTAAAGTTCAATTCTGTTTTAAAACCGAAGTGGTAAGAATGAAATTATGTAATCAATATAAATGTAAAAATAATGATACATTTCTTGTAAAATAAAGAATCTGTATACTTGAGTTCTGTTGTTCATTAGGGGATTGAATTAAGAAAAAATATACTGTAGTTCCTATTTAATAATAACTGCTCCTAGACCCAACTTTATTTTATAGACTTAAAATGCAAATAATTGTGCTGTGTTATATAAACTGTTGTGTTTTTTGCCTTCCTGTAACTGGAACAACATACTAATTTCTACAAGTTGTGACTACTAACAGAGAGCAATCACCTCACAGACTTGTACCGAAAAGAAGAGAGCATCAGCGTGGCAGGGAACGGCTGCATCCACAGTCCTCGCTTCCCCAGCAGCTACCCCAGGAACCTTCTGCTGACGTGGCGGCTCCACTCCCCGGAGAGCACCAGGATCCAGCTGGCTTTTGATAATCAGTTTGGGCTGGAGGAACCCGAAAATGAGATCTGCAGGTGAGTGGCAAGTGGAAGTTTGCAAAGGGCTCCTTATGACCAGTTTTGAGCTCACTGGCATGAGACTGCAAAGCAAAGCAAAACCAGGGTATCTCTGTCTGGGTCTGGGATGTCCTTGCAAGGAGAACAGACCTTTATGGAGCCTTCCCAGCTGAAATTGATCTTTAAGTTCATAAATAAACTGAACTGTCCTGCACCTGAAGCAGTTTCGTCAGGTTTTAGTCCTTTAACGTTTTAAGCACAAGGTACTTGTATGCTCAAATCAGCTATCTAAGAACATAGGTGCTACTTTCATAGGATTTTGTCCTCTGTCACCTCTGCCACATTCCAGCCAGGCAAGAAAACTCTTTTTCACTAGGTGGAGGGCTCTAGGAAGTTTGAGTGAGTAGGTAAGCATTTATGTTGGGGTGTGAGGGACAGATTAAAAAATATAATTATGTTCAAATTACTTGCTTATCTTTATTTTTACTCTTCACTAGTACAATTCCTTTAAAAACTTTTAAATATAGGTCCACAAACATTAGTATGCTGATGCATGCTGATGTATCTATAAATCTATTAAAGCCTACCCTACCTATATCCCAGTTGCTTTGGTTCCCCTTTTAAGCAAAAGTGACCTTCAGCTCAGATGATCTGGCTGATTAACCTAGGTGGATAAACTGTTTTGCATTAGTAGAGTACAGAGGTGAATCTTGCCAACATTCACTAAAACAGTATAAATCCAGGTGTTTATATTTCTTGTATTCATCTCTGCTTTCTGTGGTAGAAAACAGGCTCACGATTCCCATGCCCTCCAAAAGGCAGATTGCTGTGATGCTACTTACTTAAAATGCTCAAGTCTCAGCCTCCAACTCTGCCTGATCATGTTGTTACTTTTACCTTATCTATGCAGAGAACTTGGTTGTTAGTGTTTCTGCACACCCAGCCTCTTCTTATCTTATCTTTGTCAATTAATAAATGTTTGTAGGGTTTGGCATCTCTGCAGGCATTTTACTGGGTGGATTTTTTTTTCCTCGTTTTTCTTCGTTAAATTTTCTACATTACTGATAGAGGGAACCGTTCCTGCAGGTTTGTTTTCCATGTAGTAATAAAAGAATGCAGCCTAAAACTGGCTCTCCTTCCCTGCTCCTTGGCAGGTCTGCTCTGGTGATGTTGGTCCAAGATCAGCAGCAGAGTCAGTAACAACAGTAACCTCCCAGTACCCCAAATGCTTTCCCAGATTTAGAGCCTAATGCACACAGAAGCAGGCTGTTAATATTTACATAGTGGATAAACTGTGGCTGACCTTAAAGCATTGCAACTTTGAAACAGAGGGCTAATTTACTGTGGAAAAAAAGATGAAGTATTCTCTGTCAAAAGCCATTAAAGGTGGTGGCACAGTGAGGGAAAGTCAAGCTGTTACTGGCATTATGTGCTTGGAGAGCATCTTGGAAGACAGTCTGCCTGCTTTTTCCAGAGCAGCTGATTTAGAATTCAGAGAAAAGCAAAGACCTTCCATCATCCATAGTGTCTATAGAAGCTGGAGAAATATCACATCCTTTTCTGCAGTAAAGCTTTCCCTAGAGTTTCTGGAAGGCCTTTATTTGGGTAGTATTACTTCCAGAGTGAGGAATGTTTTGGTCAGACAGCTTGTGATGGTTTTAAGTCTGTTAAGTACTGTGTGCATTTGGATTTTTTGCTAATGCTCAATTTATTTTTCAAAACTAGATCCTTTCTGCAGCTTCAGTCCCTGAAAATCCCTGCAGTGCTGCTTTAGAGAGACAGCCAGGACTGTTTTAATTGAAATGAATGCTGAGAGCTGAGTGTATGCTGGAAGGCTGGGCGTACTGGACAAGTAATTCATGACCTCTGCACCTTACCTTGCTTTTGTATTTGTTTTTGACCTTAATCTTTTTTCTCCAGAAACTTTCTAGTGTTTTCTTTCAATTTTTCATTAGTGCTAATTATTGTAATTTGCATACTATTAAGACTGAATTGATTGAAATTCATTCAGGCTGAGGAATGAAAAGGTACATTTTAACAGAGCTATATTTCTTTAGAGCTTCTGAAGAAGGAGAGGAAATATTCAAGGTCTCACAGAATGTTCAAGAAGTGCAGTTAGCATTTCCACAGGCACTTGATAAGAGATGATTCTGAAAAGCAATTAAATTACCCAGCCTCTGAGGCTCCTTGGATGCACAAAAGCAACTGAGAATACACCTACTTCCATGATCGTTGCAGCAAAGCGTATGCTGTTGAAAGCAGATATAATCCTTGAAAGTCCATGGATTTTGCCTGCTTTTGCTACTTAGTCTGGCTTCTGGCTTCCAAAAGTGGGGAGGCCAGTCAGGACAGCTTTCACCAAAGCTTACAAGGTTATCTCCTGCTGGACTTCACACCCCTTGTGTTGCAGTAGGCATTTATGATTCTATGCTGCCCGGGGGACAGGGGAGGATGCTTGGGAGCTCTGCTGGGTATCACATCCGTCACCACCAGGGAGTGGGAGCTGGGGATGGTGGAGAGAGATTGAGGCAAGTTTATCTCTGCCTGGAACTAAAATTTGGTGTGTTACAAAAAAAGAATATTTCAGCAGACTTTGGGCAGATTTAAGTGGTCATGGTGGATCTGTTATTTTCTGTTCTCTGAAATTTGGGGGTTGTGGATATAAAAGCAGCAGAGCTGATACTCTCAAACCACATAGTACTTGTGGGTTTTGTCTCATGGGCTCTCAGCAGAAAAAGCAAAGCAGGTCTGTTATTTACAGAGCTACTCAGCTCCCACAGCTGGGCAAGGAGGAGGGTGCTTGGCTCACAGACCTGGGGGTGAGGAGCACTGCATTGCTAGCAAGAATAACTTAAAAGTTCTGAACTCCCTCTTTGGAGGGAGCAGATGCTTTGATAATAGAAAACATTCCTGTTAAAGACCTCCCGAGTTTTAAGGCTTAACTGTACTGTGAGGATGGCACTCAAGCTGCCCCTCTTGTCATAACCTCTGCCATGCGGGCAGCAATGTGTGGGGCCTAATTCTGGCTCCAAAGATATCGAAAGAAGTTTTGTCACAGATTTAGTAGAAGCAGAACTTTATTCTCTATCTTCTTTGTTCTCCAGCTCAATAACTCACTTATTTATTTATTTGTATGGTCATTTATACCTAAGCAGGCGAATGCACAGGCTGGAGCCGTGAGTGCTGCCTCTGTGTCCCGTCATCCCTGGGGTTTAGTGCCTTCTGCTCCTGGCAGAGCCCTCTTTGGGCTCAGGGACCACTGCTGTGGCACAAGTGCCTGGCCCAGATGTGACTTTTCACAGAATAAAATGTGCTGTTGCATTTTCCCTGGTGACAGCATGCACATGAAGTCCCCACTGCAGCACACAGAGCAGCACCATGCTTTCCTGCTTAAAAGCCAGACATAAATCTTTCCAAACCAGCTACAGGAGCAATGTGCCACCTACAAGGAAGGTTATAAAAAGCACCTTTCAGTAGCATGCAGTGCCCTGTGTCCCTCCAGCATCTCCCTTTGCTCCTGGCACAGTGGCTGCGCCTCTCTAGCCCTGTGACTGACACAGCAGGTGGGTGCCTGTGGCTGCTGCTGCTGCAGCAGGGAGTTGAGCCACCACCAGAAAGTGCACACAAGTGCTTGCAGCTGCTCAGGTTGGGCAGCCTGCCTTAAATAATATTTTATCAGGTCTCTAAATTATTTACCCACCACATGAAACGCAATGTGTGTGCTTACTGTATACTAAGCACATGCAAGTGCCTCTTATTGCTGTTTTAATGTGGTAGCAAATGCTGTCATGTTCCAGGAGCACAGAAATCAGTCATTTGAACTCTCAGGCAGTAGCTTGCAGCTTAGCATATTTTGTGGCACACAAAACTTGTGCACCATTTGTAATATCTAGTCTGATGTTTTGGGGTGCAGAATAGGGCAAAGTTGTCTTTGTGTCTCCAGCTGTGCTGTCAATTTGCAAACACCATCTGTAACCATAGTCAGCAAAAACTGATTCTTCATACTCTTTTTCAGGTATGACTTTGTGGAAGTGGAAGATGTATCAGAGACCAGCACAGTTATTCGAGGACGGTGGTGTGGACACAAGGAAGTACCCCCAAGAATAACATCAAGAACAAATCACATAAAGATAACCTTCAAATCCGATGACTACTTTGTGGCTAAACCTGGATTCAAGATATGTTACTCTCTTGTGGTAAGTCCCCTAGGGGTAATAAGGGTGAAGAGACATCTTGCAGTGTAAAAGAGCATCAGTTCTTTAAGACTGGATGGTGTAGTTAACCATGGGATCAAAACACTAAATGACTGAAAGTAATTTTATTCCAGCAACTGCATTACTGCAGATCAAGGTATTTTTGACATCGTGTCATAAAATAAAGTCAAGTTTAGTTCAAGATTTAGTCTAATAACATGTTTCAGAAGCACTAACACTTTCTACACTAAAGCTGCACTGCCACTGCCTTGAGAGATGCTGCAGAAATAGCAAAGAAATGGCTGCTCTGTGAACCCCTTTTTCCTGTTCATTTGAGGTCAAATAAAAATACCTTGATGGGTTATGGCTGTGATTTTCAGATATAAGAATAGTTTATTCTGTATGCAATAAAAGTCTGCATGCAAGACTGTACTAAGGCTCAGACTGTATTTTTAATCAGATATCAGCATACCTCTGTATATGCAGAAGCATTAATAGTGTGTCATGTACTGTTCCAATGAGATGAAAACCTCCCTTTTCTTTTGTTTTTATTTTGGTTTTGTTTTTAGGGAGCAGGAATGCTCAGTACTCTTAAGTAGATTTTGATACAGATATGTATTTCTTTGTATTGCCCTGATTAATATTATAATGCTTTTGGTGCAGTGTAGCTCGAAAGAGGCAGATTTTGCAAACACTCAGGAAATGGTAAGCAATAATTTATTATACTGTCATCATTATATTTTCCTATCCATCACACTTCTTATTCCCTTTTTATTCAATCCACTGTCCTTTAACAAGAATAAGAAAGCCTGAAATAGTAATAATGCTGTAACAGGAAAGATTCATTGTTTGAGTCATTTCACTTCCACCTCTTGGCTTTGCATGCATGTATGCCTGTGTATGCTAAAAAGAGTCCATAAACAGCACATTGTCAAGGCAGACCAAAGCTATAAAGATTTTGCTCCCTTGCATTTAAATTGTTAGGCTTATAGTGGAGTAAGGCATTAAATTGTAAGTACATCCTGAACTCTAATTTGACAATAAACTACTAAAACTCAAATTCAGGCAGAACAGTTTATGAAAGACCACTGGGCATAAAAATGAGAGGTGAAGCAGCAGCCTCTCTTTATACTGTGTGTATTTCAGCACAGCCACAGAAACTCCTGTATTTAGCAAGTTTTATTCCAGAGAATATACAGATAGTATTTGGCTTTCCAAAAATGCACGTTATCACTCATAAGACACAGGACTCTGCACTAGAAAGTTTTGAAAAGGCTGCTTTTTTATCTCATTTCAAAATTATGAGTAAACAGTGAATTTGCAATCTAGCAAATCTATTTACAAGAATAATCTCTAAGTGCCCCCTCTGAATGAAATACTACTTTATTTCAGAGAAGGGCCCTGTACAGGTGATTGGTGGTATTTGTGACTTGGGGGGTGATTTGTGCTCAGCTGGTCTTCAGATTCCGACCCGTCCAACCTACAACTGCAGGATTGATACTGAGCAAGTCAGCCCTTTTTCCATAGCCCCCACAGTTGCCTAGAGCACAATTCATGGATATGCTGAGCACTGCTGACCCCTGAAGGTTGGACTGGCTGTGTGTTCCTAGTCAGTAAACCAGAGTGAGCATTAATGAAGCATGCAAAAGCATATGGTACTTTGTACAAGATGAAATTAAAGACCTTTACATTGACTTTTTTCCTTCCCTTCCTAACCTTCTCCAACAAAGGGCTACTCCTGGTGCCTTTCTTGGAACATGGTGCACAAGATATATAAAAATCTCTTAATTCCCTTGCATTTTCTTATGTTTGGAGTTTGGATCTGCGTGGCAGTTGTTTATTTGTGTACTAAACTCTGATAATTTTCCAGAGAAAATAAAGCAAGTGATTTGGAATTTATCGATCAGCTCCATCTTCTGCGCATCATGCCAGAATGACTGGATGAATTTCTCACAGTTACTCATGCAGCCAAGCAGCCTTGCAGCCTGACTCTTTGGCCTCTCATTTATAAATCTTCAAGGAAGTTAATGAAGTTCACTAGATTTGATGAAGATCAAGCTTTTACTTAGATCAGCATTCTACATGAGATACAAATAAGGCACCACAGAGCTTAGCAGAAACATCCTTCACTATCTTTGTATACTTGTGTTTTTCTATTAATTTCACATATCAGTACCATTTGGAGAAACAAAAGGCAATTCTTTTTCTAGAGAAGACATAAATTAGACTTGTATCACTTGTATCACATTTCCCCTTGTTAAACAAGGTACAGAAAGTAAACATCCCATGTAGGACAAAAGGGCTCCATGGGATTAGAACTCAGACTGATTTTGGAAAATCAGACCAAAAAGATACAAGGATGGTCTTTAACAGTATAAGATTGAAAACTATACTGATATGTGTGAATATTTAACTGTATCAATATAATGGACAGGGGAGAAAAATCTTTGAAATAAAGTCTGACCATCTAATTACAGCCTTTAGCAACTTTTGCTTGCCAAAGCTGTCTCCCTCCACCTTCTTCCTTCTCCTCTTCCCTCATCCTCTGTGTCTTGGCACCTCTGCACTCCCCTCTGTGGATCTGAGAAGGCTGGAGGGGGAGCACTGATATGGGTCTTGAAGGCACGGGAAAGGTCCAGCATGCTGCTGCCTGTCCCAGATCTGCTCTTCCCTCACAAAGTTATCACACTCCCTGGAGTGGGAGCTCCAGGGTGGACCTGACTCCAGGAGTTTGTTAGTGAGTTGAATGTGTCCCATTTCCCACTGATGATCTCAAGTTGTCTAAGAGTCAAAAGTGTCCTAAGCTCTCTGGAAGAAGTCCTTTCTCCTAAATGCTGGTTGCAGGAGGAGGTAGGTGTGCACAGCTGGAGGCTGACCTCTACACTCAGTACTTCACATTCAAAAGTCCCCAGTTGCAGCTGTGCAGTTTGTTGGCTTAGTCTGGGTATCCACAAAAAGAATTGCTTTCCTTGAACCTCTTGAAAAATTGTGTTTTTCTTTAAGCTTCACAGATCTAGAGCAAAAATGGTCTGGAACAAGACCTAGACAGCTATTAGGCATGAGCCTCATTTGATTGCAAATTTGTTTGAAATTCCACCTTACCATTATCGCTTAAAGCCATTATTTCTCCATTTTTTAAATTTTTTTTAAGGCTTTTCTTGACTAAGTTTCCTTAGAAACATTACATTTTATTATAGAAGGTACTGAGGTTTTCTAGGGTGGTGGTGGGGGGGTTGTTTTTTGGTTTTGCTTTGGTTTTTGTTTGTTTGAATTTTTGTTTTTGTGGGGTTTTTTTGTTTTTTGTGGTTTTTTTTTTTTTTGATTTTTTTTTTTTGGGGGGTTTTTTTTTTTTTTGATTTTTTTTTTTTGGGGGGTTTTTTTTTTTTTTGATTTTTTTTTTTTGGGGGGTTTTTTTTTTTTTTGATTTTTTTTTTTTGGGGTTTTTTTTTTTTTTGTTATATTATTTTTTACTCTAAGGACATAATCATTCACAAGAAACAGTGTAGAAATCCTTGAAGCAGAGAAAGATAAATTTATATTGTACCCTTTTTCCTTCTGAAATTCTTTCAGTGTTTCCTTCTGAAGTTCTTTTCTGGAAAGGAATGTTAACAAGATTGGATCCCATGTTTTATTACTTCATTTGCATGCACACTTAGTGAAATAGTCTAGGAACTCATTTGGGAACATGTTTCACCAATAAAGGTGAATGTTTGGAATTAAAATTCCCAACTCTGCATCTAATTTCATTTTAATGAGACAGCTAGAAAATGTTGGATTCTGTTTGCTAATTACAAACGTTATTTTAAGTTTATTGTAAAAGGCATATATTTGTTATACATTTATGGCAATAAATTCCTATTGCCTTACTAATTGTTTGGTTAATCCTAAATGAAATACATACTTTGGAACTTCAACTAAAATTATTATTGGAAACAAGGGCTACCAAAAAACTCGGAACACATGTATATATCGTTGTATAAACATGCATATATATATAAAGATGTAAGGTTACATATATGTCTTTTTCATACCTACAGATACACATGTGGACATGTGGTATTAAACAGGAAAAAATAAGAGCATTTGTCCCAAGATAAGCTTATGCATTAAAATACGTATCAATGTGTTAAATCCTAAGTAATTTTGTCTTGTTTAAAAATGAAGTTTTATGGATGAGGGAGCCATAAAGAAATTAATGGTATGGAGGAGGGAGGAACTTTGAGTTTGGATTCATATTTGGAATTTTACAGAGAGTAGTTTTCTGCTAAACACCCTGTATGTAGGTCACCGCTCCTATGATCAAAGAGAGAGCATTAGTCACAAACAGGGGTAAGACACCACAATAAAATTCAATTACTTTCCCATGCAAAGAATATTGACCAGTCAAAGTTTGCTCAAATTCTAGGCTGAAACTGTTTCATACTTACCTGTTAAGCTCAGAAGAAAACAAACAAAATTGGAAGAGCAATCAGAAAATGAAAATGGGAAAAATAAGAACCTTATCCTGATACTTGCACTCACTGCTATCACTCTGAATTAAACAACTGTTTCCTTGTATTTTACTACACTTTTCTGCACAAGTAGTGCAGCAACAGGCTTAAGGGTTTCTTTTTAAAATGAGTCAATAAATAAATGGCCTTAAGAGTTAAAACAATCACAAAAAGATTTACCAGTGGGAATACAGATTCGTGAAGATCAGAAGGAATGATTAATATTAAGCTGAAGCCAGTCTGGAAGCTGTATGACTCTGCTGCTGTACTTCTGGTTCAGCTTGTCACTTCTTTCCAGAGTGGATAGCTAATTCATTTCTGTATCCAGGACAAAATATTCTGCCTGAAACTCCATGTAATATATCTCATGTGACAACAGGAGTGATAATGGTGCATCTCTACCTTCCCCGCTGTTAGATAATCCACTGAAGGAATCCCAGTAGTTGCTGGGAGTACAAAAGGAAAAGAAGAGGGTAGAGTGGCATCTCTTGGTTAATAAAATGGTTGAACATGAAACAAAGTTCGCGTTGGAAAAAGAAGAAGTTGATCAGTTCTGCTACTTTCTCTGACTTCAATTTTGATTACCTGTATATACTGGACAGCAAAGACTTTTTATAATACAACCCATGTGCAAAGCATATAAAAACTTATATGATGAAACTTCTATTTTCTTAAGTTCTGACAGAAAACTATTTTCTGTGTTCTGCTCAAGACATACTCTACATAAAATTATCTGCCAGAGGCTCATCTTTCAGGAGAGAAGTAATTAAGTCTTAGGTTCTAATTAGATAAGACTTGCTTAAAATCTTTAACATTACTTCTCCAACTTCACATAAGCAGGGAATTTAAGAGATTATCTATGCACAATTTTTTTTAACTTTGGAAGATGTTAAAATTTTTAAACAGCAATGTAAGATGATAGCACATTAAAAAGAGATATTACTTCTTGGTGCATCTTGAGACACTGAGTTTCTCAGAGTAATTTTCTGTGGGGAGGAGGAATGAGCAAAAGTTAATAAGGGTTCCTGAGAATCCAGCAGCCTTCAACCTGCTTCTTAATTCACATGACCTAACCTGTCCTTCTGCAAGATTTGATGAAGAGAGGAAGGTGGCATGATAGAAGACCAAAGCAGTGTGGTAGGCAGGCACGTTCTGGTTCTCCCAGCACTCAGAGAAGAATAGATAGTGAAGGATACAAAAAAAAGAGCAAAAGCAGGAGTCAGATAGCTTGGCAATAAGGAAAGGGTATTCTTGGATTCAGAAGGCATGTCTGGATGGTCAGTTTGTCAGTTTCACAGCCAGCATTTGCTGCTCTGGGGGCAGCCAAAGTTTCTGATTAAAAGATTCATTCTGATACTTGCGTCAAACCAGGAGCTTTTTCTGCCTTCAGCATCCTTTCACACCTTCCAAAACCCTAAACCTTTACTGACTGAATCCTAAGTCTTGTCCACCCAAACTCTTAAGTAAAAGGATGGGAAAACATGCAGGTGTTCAAGTCTAAAATGCACCAGCTGAATGCAGCATGTGAGTCACAGGGAGCCTGGGGCTGCAGCAGAGCAGCCATACCTGACATGACCCAGCGCTTCACAGTCACTTGTCCCAGGCTGCATTGTCCCCCAGTGTTCCCTAGGCTGTGATCCTAACATAGTCTTCCTCTTGCCAGGTCTTCTGAAGGTCTGATGCCCCTTCCATGTCTACTCTTGTCTCAGACACTAAGATTGGTCCCCATCCTTCTGCTATGTGGTTCTCTAAATTTTAAGCTTTATTAGGATTCTCTCTGTTTTGTGTCTTAATTTTTAAAGCCATTTAAAATTCAGATATTTCAGGGAGAAGAGGAATCACCTACCAGCTTGGCATTAGAGGATGCTACAAGTACTAGAAGGAAGGACTGGTACAGGATCATCCAGGAATGGCAATGAAACAGTGGCAGTAGCAAAGACAAAGGAGGACAGTTAAATATAGTACAAGTTCAGAAATAAATGTTTTTGTGGGTAAGGCAAACACACATAGTAGAGGAGTCAAGTCCACAGAGAGAGAGAAGGCAGGAGAAACACCAAAATGCCATGGTGGGAGAGGTAGGTGAAGCCCCAGACAAGCAAATATTCCTGAAAACAAAAGGAAAAATTACAAAACCGAAAGAGAGCCTGTGACTAACAGTATGAAAGTTGGCAAGCACACCATGAAAGAAGGAGCCTTCCCTCTTTACTAGGAAGGTGTCCACATGTCACTTGTTCATTACAGTCACATGAATGCACTTTCACTTGGACTCAAGCGGGTGAATGGCAGTAAGGAAACATTTTTAACAAGGTAATGAAGGGAAGGAAGTATTTGCATAACCCAGAAGAGTCATGTTGGTGTGGTTGGGAAGGAAAAGAGGTAAATGAATGAGAGATTTTAAAGAGAAAGTGGACTTATTGAAATAAGAAAGACTCTGTCCACGAAAGGAGGGAGAGCAGGAATGGATCAGGTAGAAAGCAAGACAAAAGTAAAACCATTTCACTAGATCAGCTTCTTTTCGCAAAACCTGACTGTGAACTTGAGGATTGGGTTTGAATATATTTCAAAAATAAAAAGTGTCAACTGGGAACATGAATGAGGAATTGAGTTATGGCCAGGAAAATACAGACCTAGTTGCAAGGAAGATAGCAGAGCCAGAAGCAGTGGGACCATATAAACACACAGAAGCTCCTGGAAGCTGTCAGACTTCAACTGATAAAGTAATTGTTTTAATCAGAAAGGAAAATAGACCTTTATGCCTGTATTTTCTCAGCTGCAAGCATGTGTGCCTGACAGTTTTGTTCTTTGAACAGCATGAGGGAGAACTGGCCATTTGCTCTTCTCTGTCCTTGATTTGTTGACAGCTCAGTTAAAGTGTGGCTTCTTTGCAGGGTGTTGTCATTGATATGTCTTAAAATGGCAGTAGTCCTGTTAATGTCCAATTCCTGCTGAAAATGATACATCTTAACCCCAGACATGCTATACACTGGATGAGAATTCACCACACTCATGGTGGTGGCCAAGGACAAGGAAATGCAGCACTTTGCACCTTCAAAGGACTGTACAAACACAAGTGTGTTATTTTTGAACCCAGTATCCTGTCTCAGATAATTGATTCTAACGTGACTTAGAGGAATTGTTAATTTAGAACAGCTTTAGATTTTTAAGGACTGCATTTCCTGCAGTCAGAACTTACCTGTTTAAAGAATTTCTGAGAAAATTAGTGACCCAGAGGAAATTTCCCCTTTTCCAAGAAAAGTTGGATGTACAAAAGACACCAATAGGAAAAGATCATCGTGTGCAGTACAAGAGGGTTACTTACCCATGTTAGACAAAAATAATCAAGAGTTTCAAAAGTCTCATTCAGTATGAAGATGCTTTCTTGCAAAATACAGCAGAAGCAAATTGGAAAATGCAAATTCCAAGGAGCACACATTCCCGTTAGCCATGAGATCATAGCATGTAAGAATAGCAGATAAGAGCCACATGAATGTTGCCGTTGTTGGGAAGTATGTAATACTGGCAGAATACTGACTTCAGTATTTTAATTGAATGAAGGGGAGCCATGGTATCATAGCAACTGGCCATTGTCTTGCCACTGTATTAGACTAAATGAGGGCATGTGTGGAGATTCACAGTAAATTTTCTGTCCTGTTAGCTTTCATGCAGTTGTGGTTTAAGCTCAGATGGAAATTAAACACCATACTGCCGCTCACTCATCCCCCTTCCTCTCTCCATCCTGCCACCCTGGTGGAATGGGGAGGAGGATCAAAGTAAAACCTGTATGTTGCGATAGGAACAGTTTAATAATTGAAAATAAAGTAAAATACAGTAATAATGATGATAATAAACAGTAAACAAGAAGTGATGTTCTGTGGTGTGGAATATCCCTTTGGTCAGTTCAGGCCAGCTGTCCCAGCTCCCTCCCAGTTTCTTTTGCATGCCTCCTCACTGGCAAAGCATGAGACTAGGAGAGAAAAAAGAGTTCATGACTTAGGATAAACATAACATTTTCATCAGGGACAGCAAAAACCCAGATCTGTGTGTTATCAACACCATTCTCTTTCTGAATCAGCACTGTAACAGCTACTGGGAACAAATTAACTCTGTCCTAGCTGAAACCAGGACACATGCCCATACTGGTTCCTGGTTCATAGTCACATTTTTGTCGTATTATATCTGGATACATTAAAAAATTCAATATGAAAGCTATTCTTTTCCCTGTTCTTCAAATGTCATTACAGTCAAGCAATCTCTGTTACAAAAACAAAAACAACAAACCCCCACACACACACACACACAAAAAAAAAGGCCAAAAA
>VWZU01003588.1:150760-215409 GCA_013397095.1 Sterrhoptilus dennistouni
AAAACCACGAAAACAAACAAACACCACACAGAATACATGAAAAGTAGACTTTCAGCAAGACAGAGTTCGTGATACTGGTTGTGGCAAAATCGTTCTATTGGACAAGTAAGAAATTAAACCTATTCCCAAACTTGGGAAAATCTTATGTAGCTGTTTTAATTAGGGAAACAAATCAATGATTCTTAGTAGTCTAGAAATCTTCAGAATTAAGTTTGGTTAGAAAATGAATGGTAGATATTCAAGATATTTTTTATTGCAACTACTCTGGGTAAATCAGTCAATTTTAAAAGAGATGTAATACTTAAGACTTTTTTTAGAGCTTGCCAGTGTTAAAATCCATAATTCTACTTACCAGGTGAGTTGGACAGCTTTATTATGGTATCTATAAAGCAATATTTTTAATTAACATTAAATATGTGTAGGTAACAGAAAGTTAGGATGGATTCAACACCAAAAATCATAGTGCATGAAATGAGGGGTGCATTTTATGTGGCACTATGAGCATAACTTGGGAGAGGACAAAGACCACCCTGTGTTCTATGATTTTACTTCCTGTGGCTATGCAAGCAAACGAAGTATATATAAATAGCTTGGAACTGGTGTTTTGGCACTGTACAAGAGACCAGTCAGTTTTAATTCAGTTTGTGTTTGAAGACATAGAAAGGCCCCATAGCTAATTTGTCTGCTTGGAGTTGACCATTAAGAAGACACCAGAGGGAGAGACAGGAAATGCTGTAGAGAACTGAGCCTGCCATAGACACACAATCAGTGCTGCTGGTAGACTTGTGATCCTCTTTTGTATCTGCAATAAAGAGGAGGGTTACATCCAACCATTGTCCCCTGATAACCCTAAAAGCACATCAGTATGTATGAACATGAGGTGCATTTACACTGTCAAACTTCTTTAACAGCACTCATTAACCTGTCAATCACACTAGCTGTTTGTTTGAAAAGCAGGACTATTTTAGACTGTTGACTTGAGGATGTAATGCTGCCTCTGTAAATCCATATTCTGTCCTTTACTTCCACTTCAGCAACAGTTGAAGAATGTTGGCATGTGAAATAATCATAACATATGAAGAACTTATTTTGGTTTGGTAAATCTGGAGGGTGTTTTCTACAAATTTAGTTAAAATGGCAGATTTGTTGGGAGAAGAGATGCCATGCTTGATTCTGTAAAAAGTTTAATTGGGCACATTCTATTGCAATGCTTCAAAGAGGTGTTAATTAATTCCTCCTGGTTCTTTAATGTGGCAACACTAGTCTGACCTACCACTGTGGCCACAAGAGAAGAGGGAATGGCCATTTCTTTCCAGGCCCTGTTCCTGTTGAGCAGACTCTGCTCTAGATTTTCTACAAAAGATGAAGATGCACAGCTTAATTTAAGTGTACCAACTGTGTTGGAGAAGAGTAGGAAGTCAGTCTGCTTCCTCTGGAAGTCTGTCAGAAGCAAATACTAAAAGTGGTATGGTGCATTGAAACATGCTAGACCTCCAACTGCACTGGGGAACTTTTGAAAATCCATCACAGCAGGTGTTGGTTGCAAGTTGTCTTTTAAATCAAAACAAGGATTGCGTGTCTTCACAGCCTTTTGTACAAAGGGGCTCCAAGGCACAACTTCATGTTCTGTACTCCTCCAATACTATTTATCTGGCTGTGTGTCTGCACCTTGCAAAACCTGGCAGCACAATCCTGCACTTGAACAGTTCTAGCCAAGTCTGGGTTGCAGGGTCTGTTTCAACCTTAGCACTGTTCAATGTGTTTTTGTCATTCTTGGCAAGGCAGGGAACACAATGCATTGTGTATAATGGGTGTTTAATTGCTTACATAATAAATCTTTGCCTTGTTTGTTGCAACAGCTGTAACTGCTGTAAACTACTTACATCTCTGGATCAGATTATACTGATTGTTTTAAGATTACTGAATCTAAATTTAGGCGCTTTTTTTCCCCCCCAGTTATGTCTTATGCAGACAAATCTAGAATTCTGATGTGAGGTCATTCAATCAACTTCCCTTCAGGACAAGAATTTTCTATATTGTAAATTCATTGTTTGATCATCTAGTATAATTTTTAAATATAACAAGTGCATACAGATCATTTAACCATGGACTAATAAATCACTATTGCAAAGACATTTTTTCTTGCATAGTAAGTTTTAATTTCTTTTTTTTTAATGCCATACCATTGCCTGCAATTATATTCCTTCTTGATTTATGGTAAAGAAGTTTGTTCTTTTTGTTGTGGGTGTATATCTCCCTTAGATATTTGCAATGTGCTTTCACACTTCGCTTTTTGCTTAGTCAGGAAATACTGCCCATATTTAGCTTTTAATCTTATCCAAAAAATCAGGCTATTTAATCTCTTCAGAGTTTTTGACATTCTTATCAGAACTGCCCCAGATTTTCCTAACTTTTTACAATGTCTCTATGGTACTGAATGCAACTGAGTCTGGTAATCACCAGGGCTGTGTTATGGGTGGTGGCGGTGTCAAAAATCATTTTGGCATCAGTGTCACCTGCCAGGTTACCTTGCTTAGGCAGGTCTGCATGACTTCTGCCAGCCTGTCTGCCCTAACAGTGGAAATGTCCTTTAATGGGTTTTCTTTTGTCAGCTCAGTCTCTCTTTGGGGTCCCAGGTTTCCTGGGCTCTTCCTCCCATTCAGTGTGTAATCTAAAACACATTAGGTTGCATCTTCCCACAGCAGACTTTCCTTGTGTTGGGTTATAATACCATTAGTGATTTTTGGATGTCCTCAGTGAAAATGGTTGTGCCTGCAGTTGCATTTTCCATGGGTTTGGATGCAGCATCATGACCTCAGGGAGGGTGCTGGCTTCCAGGCCAGGCTCCACCACTGCCCTAACACCTCTCATAGCCTGAGACCTTCCCACCTCAAAGATAGGCATATCAATTGTAAAATGCCACGAAATTAACTTCTAAAAGACAGTACAGAAGCAGGTGGTGGTGTTCCAGCTTCCAGTCTGGGACACTATGGCAGCAGGGTGGGCTGCATGGCCAGACCATGAGTGATGAACAAAGGCGTTTGTCTGCCATGCTATTTTATTCGGATGCTCACTTCTCCTCTGCCTGCCAGATGTACCTGGGTCCTCTCTAGTGTAAGAAATTTCATGCCTGCAAAATAGAGAACAATCCCGCATTCCAAACCAGGAAGGTGAAAGAACGAAAATCAGCTTTAGACCACACTGAACCACTGGTCTGGTGGGTGTGAGAAAGCTTGTGCTATTCTCATCCCACCCCCTTCCTTCTTAGGTGGCATGATGACTGGAGTTCTTGAGATCTCCACAATTCCTTTTAAAATTTTTCCTTTAAAAAATTTTAACAATTCTTAGTTTTGTTCTGACTCCGTAGCCCCAGGCACAGGCCATCAGGGAAAGTCCTTCCCTGCTGGGGAAGCTGGTTTGCTTACAGGCTGCTGCTGTTGTTTGCTCTGCACAGTGATTCTGGCTTCAATAACCTTCACACTCTAAACCACATTTCCAAAGACAATCATGGTGCTGTGTAACTGACTTGTGTTTTGTATGCATACGTCTTTATTAAATTTACAACCTTTGGTTTTGCCCTGAGCACATGATAAAGTCCATGTCTTCATAATAAAATAGGTGACAGACATGGCAGAGTGTTTTTGGTTTGCCCTTACACATGTATATTTACACACACATCTTTTATTAGTTGCAGGGTTCCTGTCATTTTTAGACTTGATAGGATAAATCATAATTGAACATTTTTGGCTAAATGTCACTGTTACACAAAATAACCTCTTGTATGTTGCTGAGCTTTGTGCTACTGAACTGAACACCTCCTCCAGCCCAGGGCTTGGGGTGTTGCCATCATTCTTTGCCTGCAGCCCTGTCTCTGTTTTCCAACCCACAGATTTCTCTCCCTGTTGAACTGATTTTGAGCATATATAGCCTGCCAAAAAAAAAAAAAAAAATAAATCATATTTCCTATCTCTTGTAATACCAAGAAAAATGCAGTTCTGTTTTCCTCAATCGTTAGTTTGATAACTAGTCAGAGCTTAATTAGAGAAGGTCTGAGCCTATAACAACACAGGGTCAGATTTTGCAACTCATCTATAGCACTGAAAGCTAAAAATAGCTTTTAGGTTGATGGAATTAGTGTATCTTGTTTTTAGATCATTTTCAGCAGAATCAAATAACATCCAATTCTTCTGTGACCTGTAACAACAGGGTTTTTTTTCATTTTAATAGTTTTTGTTCAGGAGTATAGCTTAATTGTACAAAATGGTGTTTTGTGGCAGATAAAACTTATCTTCCAGGTCCCTTTCCTAACCTGAAGAAGCCTTTTTTTTTTTTTTTCCTTAATAATTCTTCTGAGCTTGCCAGCTATAAAAATCCTTCCTTTCAATCAATATTTATGTCCTGATGTATTCCTTAGGTCATGTTTTGTGAAAAACAGTAATAAACTTTTCCTCAGACTGCAGGAATCAGACACTATGTTGTCTCATTGTGTGTTCCTAACTGTTGGCACCATTGTTGTCCAGCCATCAGCCATATAAATGAAGCCTAAATGCAGTCTCTTGCAGGATCAGGCCATCTAATAAGTAAGTCTGTGTACCCAGAATTGTCAGCAGAGACTTTTCAACAGGATGTATTTGATTCAAGGCGTAGCCATAAGGTTATTTGCACACATCACATTTTTAGCATGGCTAGTTTGGAGCTAGCACAGGCCCCGGGCTGTTCCAGTGTGCAGTTTGTTGTGGCCACTCTGTGTTACAGGGTAATAGTTGTGTCTGAAGACATGACTCACATGAATCTGATTAATCTCTACCTCGTTTTACCACTTAATATAGATGTAGTCCAGAAGTTCTGACATGGAGATCATCTTTTCTTTCATTTTCTTGTCACTCCTGACAACACTGTGAGCAACACAGTTAATGGCATTTGTGAGTTCTGGCATTCAATGTTTGCAGACTTACAGGTAAGTTTGAAAAAGAATTTTATCTTTGAGGAAAGAAAAATGAAAATAACAAAAAAACCCTGAAACTTGAGAAGACAGCTTAGAAAGTATAAGGCTAATTTTTCCACTGCTCTAGGGCATGGTAAAAACAACTCACCTTGGGACTGCAAAAATTTATCTCACACCAAGCCAATAAACTTGAAACAAACAAAAAAAAATCTTGAAAGAACCTGAGCATCATGAGGACAGGTAGTCTGACTGCTCTCTGTGGTTTGTGTTGCATGCTGAAGAGGTCACTAGTGATAGAAACAGGCTGCTGAAAACTTTGCTCTCTCTACAAGAAATTTGGAATGCTGTGTTAGCGTGGGAACCTAAACCATTCACAAAGCAATTGCTGTTTATTACAGACGAGGTGGAACTTTTGTGTCTGATAAGAAATGAGATTCTATTTCAAAATGTGCACTGTACTTAAAACATGTGTGTATTATCTCTGAGCCACCTCTCCTCTAAGCAGGCATGGCGTACACAAGGTCTTGTGTGCTTATCTTATGCTGATGGTTAGGAAAGAACCCGGATGTGTCAGTCATGTTCTGATTCAGGTCTTCCACCTGTTTTTGCATATACATGTGTTTATACAGAAAAATTGGCATTATTAAGCTCTGAAGAGAGAGCAAAAAAACCAACTCAGAGAAGATAATGTAAGGCAGTAGAAAATAGGACACTCTTCTCCCTATATGCATAATTTATCTCCATCAGAAATATGTGAAAATAAACACTCAGTTTTCCCACCTTAGCAGCAACTTTATGTGCTGACGGGGCTGGCTCCGTGCTGGTTCAGGTACATTTTCCAGGTGCATTAAGGAATAGGTTAAAAACAGAGACAATGCTTGTAATACCAGCTGCTGGAACCAGGACAGTTATATAGGTGCAGGCTTACTGCTGGTTCACTCCAGGTCTAGTCCTCCTGAACAAAGTGGGCAATGGTGGACAGGGTGGCCAGGAGGGCTGTGCTAAAAACCAGCAGTAAAAACTAAACAGTCTGTGGGTTTGGTACTTTAAAAATACTGTCTGGTGTTCAGGAAAGACTCAGAGTTTTTATGCTACAGAGCAAAGTGTTTCTGCCAGAGTGTGTGGGAGCTCTCCCCAATGTTTTCTTGAACAGTTTGATGGAGGTGGGCAGCTGAAAAGCCTGGCCTGCACAGACCAGCCCTGAAGGCCAGGATGGCAGGGGTTTGGTGTCGCCTTGGCCTCTCCATAGATGGGCTTTGTAGTTATTTCCTGCAATTTTTATTGATATTGATATCACACCCCCATGTAGGTTAAACCTAACTGTGCCTGTCGTCTTGAGAATACACATTTTCAGTTTCCAGAAGAGCTGCTTGCACCCATAAACATCACTTTTTTTCTGAGCATAACCCTGTTCTGCACCCATGGGAAGGTGGTGAAGATATGCAAATGCTCACATATCCCTGCAGTGAGGAGAGGCCCTACCTGTGCCCATGGTCCCTGGGAGGAGGTGGTTTGTGGTGATGTGTATCCCCTTGGTGGTGATTTGTGGTAGGTGGGTGTCCCCTTGGTATGGGGAAGCATCTCCTTGTGCCCTGGGGAAGATCTCTGTGTGTGCAAGCGTAAGTCACCCTCCATCTCTGCCACTGTGTCACATTCCAGATTAATGTCATGTTTTTTTATCTTTGTTCCATCCAGGCTCTTGGCACCAGTTTCTTTCTGAGTCTGTGTGTGCCATCAAATAGAGTTTATGGCTCGTACCATTTTCTCTACTTACATTCTTTAAAGTGAAAGCTTGTGTTTCATACCTGTCACTGCTTCTGACCTCTGGTAATCCTACCATATTTCTTTGTATTAAATGATGTTTACAACTTCTTTTTATCTTTTTGCCAGTTTCAAATTTTTTTTACATTTTCCAGGTCATCAGTATGAAACTGAATTAAACTGTTTGTCTTGATTTTCATTGCTTTGAAAATGTTTAGCCTGTTATTATTTTACAGCCATCCTTAGTCTAATTGGTTATGCTTATATTTAGTCAGAATTCAAATAAAATGTGTAACACACTAATTGTGGCCCAGTACACACCCTCCTGGTCCTGAGATTATGGTCTCAGTTTGGTGTTTAGAAGGATTTTCAAGGCCATTTTTTGGCAAGCTGATCTGAAAACTGATACATGGTTTAGTTAGATTGTTTGCAAGAGGTGGCCAATGTAAGGTGGTTTTTTTCCTGGTCTTTAGTCATTGTGTCACTTACAATTGATATTTGTAAAATTATGCATAAGAGAAATGAGAAACATAACTGCTTCTAAAGTACTTGTATTTAGCTTTAACAGCAGTGGTGTTTCTGAGGAATAGATCTGGAAGTTCAGTTGTAATAGTTCGGTTTTTTCCTTAATTTAGCTGTTTGATAAATCTCAGGTTAAACAAATTCCCCAGTAAGCAGTATCCTGTGCTGTGTGCAGTAAATTGCATGCTTTTGATCACATCAAAAACCTGGAAAAGAGAAGAGAAAATGGTTCTTTTATTCTTCAAAGATTAGATTTTCTCGCTATTTTTATGATTATCGAACATCTTAGAAAGCTTGGATAGCAGTCCTTTTTTGTTGTTTTAGAAAATGCAATGTCTTTCAGTCAAAGCAGGAGGGTGAACAAATGCTTTGTTTTGCATTATCTGTGAAACATAACACATGCTCCTTCTGCATGCTTACAGCAGAATTAAACATCATCCTCTGACAGAGAGCTCAAAAACAAATGGATCTTTCACAAAAAATCAATAGGCTAGGATTGCTGCTAGGATAGCTAATGTCCCTTACCAGTACCCTTCTACATTGTGTACTCAGCTTTAGAATTAAATTTGCTTAGCTCCATTAGAGTTTTTCATTATTATTATTATTATTGCTTCCATGTTTCTCCCAAAGTACATCTGAAAATTTAAGTGTGCATGTCCGAGCACTTAGCAGGTCCTCCAGGTAGAACAGTGGAAAACTTGGAATATTAAATGAAATTACACTGTATTTGTTAATGATTATTTTTCTCTGATTATGGACCGTGTTTGAATCTATTAAAAAATGTGTAGAAACCCAAGTGGAAAGAAGTCAGAAAATTAATAGCTTGTTCCTAAGAGGTTTTCTCTCATTAATATTTTTCCTTCTGTCCCTAGTACTGGGGCCTTTCAGTACATTCCCATTTGGTATGAGTCACACCAAGAAGGAGGACCTGAAATAACCAGCTGTCACTGCCGTCTGTTAACTCTGAAAGAATTTTTTGCCCACCTGGACACTACCGGGCAAGTGAAGTATCAGCTTTTCAGTTTTGCTCAGGGCAGAGTCACCTATTACCAGGGAGGCTGCTTCCAAAACCCTGCCAGTCAGCATGGCAGAAGTTCACCAAAGTCCTCACAAGGGCACTAGATACTGACCTGATAGCAGGTTTTTGGCTCGTGGGATCACTCCTCCCAAGCTCCCCACTTTGATGTGCAGCATTACCCTGATCAGGACCCCTCTTGATGTTTGCTTCCCACTGCCCTGGCAGAGCCAGCACGGGCCATCACAGGGGGACCAGCAAGCCATGCAAAATGGGATGCCACTGTGGCCCAGGTGTGCTTAGGCACAGACCCAAGGTGAATAAAGAGCCCAGTCACCTCCAGACTCCTCCACTGTCACTGCTGAAAGATGGGCACTGCAGACCATAAGGCAGCAAGAGTCACTTCTGAAAGCAGGTCTCCTTTATATACAACAGGAATAGAAAGGGAGTGAGGAGCAGATGCAGTGTAAGTGTAATGCACCAGGATTGTATCCCTGAATTGCAGTAAGGTGAGCCAGGGCTGACATGGAGATGGTGAATGCAGTGGCAGCCTATAGCATCCAGGGCAGCAGAGTGGCCAGGGCACTCTAACACTCCTAAGTCTGACCTAGAATGCCCAGCAAAATAGGTGGTTAGATATGCAGGAAACTAGAAAATAAACTCCACATCTCCTTATCAAAGAAAATCATTCCAGACTGAAGGGTAGCCTGGAATGGAAGTAAATGCTGTCTAGCAAATGTAGTTGGACTTCAGAGGAGCATCTCACTCAGTGTCACACAGGAAACATTCCCTTGTGCTGGAGAAGGTGGCCCGTGGCAGTCAGAGGGCAGGTAGTGTCCTGTAAGACAGAAGGGAGTATCCAGCCAGGGACAGATTGCTAATAGGAGTTTCTAAAAGGATGATCTTATAGTCAGTTTTATTTTTGGGATGTTGTAGGGACCAGAGTACAACCTGCAGAGTAGCATCTTAATGGTATTTGCAGCACACACAGTGCTGAAGTGCATTGCTCATGAATGGGAAAATCAGAGTATCGGAGAGGCAAGCTGGATGACCTTGAGCAGCACAGAATTGATTTGCAGTGAAATAGAACAGCCCAAAAATGTGCAAAGAGGTCACTCCTGTAGAGATTAATAGCAAAAGTATTTGCTGTTAAATGATATATCACTGGTTATTGAAGAGAGGCAAAGAAAATTTCTCAACGTACTAGGCATGTGACCAATGAGGCTGTAGTTGCATCTTTTCTGGAATACTTTGTACAGTTTTGGTCCCCATGGTACAGAGCAACCACATTTTTCTTGGACTGAGTTCAGGGAGAATGGGGAAGAAGAGGACATTTCTTACTAAGGGCCAAGACAGCTTGGCTTGCTTAGTGTAATAAAACGGATGCTGAGAGGAGATATAACATCTCTTCAGAATTACTGCAGGAAGCAATCTTGGGGAGGGAAGAAAAGGATAAAGCTGGTACTTACATAAGTGCAATAAAGATAAATTTAGCTTGGAAACAGCCAACCAGTCTGAGGAGTTTGGAAGAGACAGCCTCGTAGAGCCTTTCAAGTTTTGTGTCCTGGTGTTTAATTGCAGAATCAAAATTTGCCATTGAGATAAAAATGGCAAAGGAAGAATTGCAGAATATTTACAATGAATGTTACTTGATTTGTGTTTTGTTTACAATTGCTTAACTGTAGCGTGCAGCAGATTAGCTATTACCAAATCCCTTGTACATGGAGATAGGAGGACAGGCCTCCGTGAAAAATGGAAAAAATAAAGGTAATGCACAATTTGCACAGTATGCTAATGAAGTCTTGCACACTTTCTTGTGGGTATGAGTAGCAAACAGGATGCTCATAGGCATAATAGTGTCAGATGACATCTGATTTTTTAAAGGCATAACTACTGTCTCATTGGAACAGGTATTATGTGACTTTTTAGAGAGATCATTTAAAAGTCTGTGTTGGACATTCTCCCAATATGCACCCAGGAATGCCTATTTCCAGAGCTGGGTGAAAGATGAAGAGGACCATTGATGTAACATAACTTATTAAATATATTCTTCTGCTTCAGTTTTACTTCAGCTTTTCATAAATAAATGTAACAAACTGCAGTTAACCTAAAACATTATTACAGCCTTAAACTTCTGAAATTTTCAGTATCTTATGTTTCCTGTTAATTTATAGCCAGTAAATGTGTCAGAAAAAATCAAGAGGGACTTTATATGTTGCTTTGCATTAGTATTAACTTAGCTAATAAGGTTGTAACTACTGAAACGTAGTGGCAACTGGGCTTCAGAAACTCAATTTATGTCTTTTTTGATGGGCAAGAATCACACTATTACATTTGAGATCAGACAATTTGGTGGCTGTCTGACCTCTTGTTACTGACTTTAAAATACTGTTGTCATGGATAGCCTGCCTTTATGGGACTGCATCAAAAAATAGAAAATAAAATTCAATACGAATAAAGTTATATGTTAATTTCTTAGCTGTTCCAGTAATAGCTGGCGTCAGTGGTAAAATTTGCTCATACTTCCAGTTTGGATATTGCTGCCTTCACATTTCAGCTGCCTGGATTTGTTAATGCCTGCACTGCCAAATGAAAGAGCTTGTTGACATTGGTAATAGGCTCTTTTAGCAGAGAGTGGGTTGTTATCTGGAGAGACAAGGTCAATTCACATCTCGCCTTCTTGAAAGACACTGGCCCGCACTTAATGTTTCATTGCAAGCCATGATTCCCAGATTAAGAACCATCATTGTTTCACACTCTCCAAATTCATTAACTTTTGTTTTAATGTCTGGTCACCAGAGCTGAGCAGAGCAGCAGTTTGACCAATACTGTAAGAAAAATCCAGCCTCTGGCTTCCTAGTAGCCTGCTGTAGGTCTCTTTTAGCATCCTTAGGAGGTGCTAATAAATACCATTCTGATATTAATTAAAAGCCAGCAATGTGATGAAATGAAAGTATGGTACAAGAAAAAGATATTTCAAAGTGTAAATCAATATAATTATAAAAATCAGAGTGTACTGAAATGCTACATGCAATATGAAATTTAATCAGTTGCAGTGTACAACCTTGAATATGTATCACAGCATTTTTTTGAATGGAACTATGATCTTTCTTTTGCCTCTAACTTATATAACACCATTTCTGTTATACAACATGTTCTGAATTTGGAGTTTATTTGCTTGAAATATATGTTGCTTTGTATAGGAAATGTAATACCTGTAAATTCAGTTGATAGTGAGAATATAGGTACTATTGCTTGTGGGAGGAAAAAATATAAAGATTTACAGGTTATTATATTTTGTTGGTACAAAATACAGGTTTATCTGCTTATCAGATACTTGTCTGCACATAGCTCTGAATGCAAGAGATACATGTTGACTGTTGTTCAGCGCTGAGTATCATTGAGTTTCTGTTTATTAATCTAAATGTTAGGATAAGTTGCAATTTACTTTAATTTTTCCTTACCGACTTTCCATTGTCCTTCATCCCTAATTCTTACATTCCGGGAAGACCTCACAACTTCTTTTTGTTTCTGTACTGGACCTCTGAACACACTCCATTTCACCCATGATTCATTTCTGCAGGATCTTCTGTTTGTCTCAGTACATCCCTTCATCCCATTCTTCCGTAAATTTCTAGAAACTGCTTTTCTTTTGGATCATTTATAATTATGGTGTCTAAATACCCCAAATGGAGTGACCACAGGCAGAGTTCAATGCTCCAGCTTCTCTGTCTTAATTTTTTCTTAGCTTACTTCATTCTCCCTCTTCGTCATGCTTACTTGCCCCAAAAACATGCCTGCATTTTGACTCTTTCTCCCTCACTTCTCTTCTGAGTAGAGGGGCGCAGTAGAGAAGGTGGCTCCTTTACTGCACCTTACTGGACCAGTGAGCCCTAATCATGAGTCAGGGGTGCTGCCTGGACTGGACTCTTCCTAATGACACTTCTTTTGAGAACCTTTCTCACTCACTGGAGAGCATCTCCTCAACTTTCATGAGCAATATTTTGTAATCCAATCACCCCAGAAACCTGCAGAGTAAGGAAAAGAATTGACAGGAAAGCTTACTTATATAGGGCTGCTTCTTTGCGCTGGAGAGAGCTGTCAGTGTGCTGTGCCTGTCCTCTGGTGGTTATTGCCTATCCCAGGCATCCTTCCTCCTAGCAGTCATGCACCAAGATGACAAAAGACTAATGTACAGTGAAAAACTAGGTAAAAAAGTGAAAAATCACAGTGTTTCTTGCTTTTAATTTGAGGACCAGGCAGTAACTCAGCATAGCTGGGAGAACTCGCATGTTTAGCCACATGGATGGTACAACAAAGTGAGTCATGACAACATGTTTCTCCAACTGGCAAGCTTCCCAGCCACATCCCGGGTGTTTTCTTGATGCCTCTCTGTTCCTACTGACCCTGCCAAGCCCCATGGCTTCAGCACAGCAGAGCCTGTGCTGCTGCAGGTCATGGACCCTCAGGCTGCACATCATCTTCCTCAGGAACCAGTTCTGTCTGACTCTGTAGTCTCATATATCATTGATATCTGTGATTATGCATCATGATCTCCACTTGTGAAAGCCCTGGGTGAAACACAGATTATTCCCTGTGACTCCTTGTCACTTACTGGCAATCAGTGGTGGGAGACAGGAGATAAAGTCCATCTGCAAAGGAGAGAGTAGCTTTTCTTTGTCTGAAACAGAGCCAGGAACAATATATCAATGTCCATACATATTTAACTCTGAGGACTGACTCACAGTTTGTCTTGCTGAGGTGTAATTTTGGAAGTTGATGTTTGGAAGTCATTTTTCTTCACTGAGTGTAGCTGCCATCAGAAGATGATTGGTAGTCCTGTTGTTTTGCCTGTATTTTTGCTGCTTGTAGAACAGTTAATTTGATGCTTTGCTGAAGTATCTGGTAAAGTTTTTATGTTACCATGACACAAATACAAAAATAGAAGCACTGTTGTCAGGGTGATGAGGCTAAATTATTACCACCCTGTTGTTCCTGATCCAGTAAGAAAAGATATGAGTATTTTTGTGGGTTTTGAAATGTTATAACTAAAAGTTTTAGTAGTGTTTTAAGTAATGAAGAAACAACAGCAAAACAACAGCCAAAGCAATCACAGGCAAATTCACATGAAAGAGGTAGAATAAATTGAACAGATAGCACTGAAAATAGATTTGTCCTTCAGCTTCTGCTAGGGGCAATAGTGAGAAGGAGGAGAGGGTTTTGTAATGATGAGAACCACTTTGATATTATTATTTGAAATAGCTGCAAGCAGAAGCCATAGATAATAATAATCTCCAAACTGTGGAGGTTGAAAGTGCCGAGAAGCCAAGAATGACTGCAGCTGCCTTGAGTGGTGGTGGAACAAAGCCATAGAGTTGTGAATAGTTTATGCAGATTGAATATAATCAGAGTTGAAATGTGCAGTCATCAGGTTTGAGATCCAAGAAGCAGGTGGTAAACGTGTCTATGTCTGGATTTTGGAGGGGTTTCCTGGCATGAACCAGCTCAAAGAATCACAGACTAAAGAAACAATTTTGTTATCTGCATTTAGATAAAACAAGTGGTCCACCCCTTTGAACACAAGACTATAGTCTTCTCAAAACATTCAGTGAAGCAAATTGTTTCTGTTTTAAAATAATGCTTTAGAACTCAATGCCACTTTTTTTCCTGCAAGTGCTAAATAGAAGCTAATGACAGAGGGGAAATTATTTCCAAGTTTTGTGACTGGCAGCCTTTACCAGAGGATTCATGAGCTTTTCAAATATATTTTTATTTAATTTAAATTATGGCTTGTCAAGAACTGGGCAACCAAATGTGTAGAGAATGTGGCCAAGGTAGGCATATTCAGAATGGTGTATGACCTGATTATAGCTTGCAGATCTCTTTACTGTTTTTAAGAAAAAAATCTGCATTGAAAATTTCACCAGTGTTTCTCTTCTGCATTCTTAGCAGAAAATGACCACATAATTATTAACGTTTTAATTGCTCAGCAGCTTCAGTGATCACTTAGTGATGGGATTTCTTGATTTCTATTAATCTTAAATACTGAAGAAGAAGAAACAGTAACAGTATTGAATAAGCAATCTTGTGACTTTTGAGGCATTTAAATATTTTTCTATAGCAAATGAAAAACATTAAAAAAACAAATATATTGATTCTGGATCTGAAAGCAGCTCTGTTCTTTCTTGACCGAAGGAGCACTTTATTGGTGAATTAGCAAATTATGAGATCAATTTTCTGTTTTCCATTCCTAAGAAATAATTTAATATATGCATATATATATGTGTGTATGGTCCAATGTAGGATCAAGTCTAGCAAGCATCAGCTGTGCAGTTTCTTTTCCATTTCCCCTTTCAGTTGCCAGCTTAAAAAAAACAGCGTGTCAGATACTGAGTCAGTGTGAAATTGTGAGCCAAGGCATTGATCCATCTTCCTTAAACCTTTTCATTATAAATTCTATTATTAGAAATCAAAATCTTGCTATGCTGTCAATTCAGTCCACTTTCCTTACCTGCATATTCATGCTGATCATTAGCTATTCACTGCATGTGTGTGTTTATTAACCATTCTGTGATGCTGCCTTTTTTTTCTGTTTTTCACGGTTTAGTTATTCCAGTTGGAAATGAGTAAAGCTGCCAACAGATTAAAGAAATGGCTTCTTCATTATTTAAGTAGTGATTGCTCATCACTGGTCAGACAAGTGGATTGGGATTTAGGTGACCGCATGTCAATATCTAAAATTTTGACACCTGTATCTAAGATTAGCCTTCCAGGTTCCCTTTGTAGAGACAATGGAGACAAAAAAAAAAAAAAAAAAGCATTTTCAGGGTGCACTGTCATCCCAAGTAAAGCTTCTAAAACAGACCAGATGATTTGCACCTCAGAAATGCTAGGTTTAATATTGTAAACGGAAATAAGACTAACTAGCTTAGATGTTGGCTTTGTAGATGTCCAAAGATAGATGATATAATCCCATCCTTGTGCTCCAATTAATCATAAATGCCCAGAGATTCTTTCCAATGACTCTGTTAATGGGAATGTTCTGTGGCTGGGTTTTTTGATATAAGAAAACATAGTGCAGGGGTCATCATGTACTGTTCAGCACAAGTACCAAATGCAGTACAGTCATTTTAGGACTACTTTTCAAATGGATTAGATTACCCTGCTTTTCACCTTGACTAAGTAGTATCAGGGAAGTAGCACATTCACGTTCTTTCCAATGGATCAGTTTGGCAACTGCATTAATACTCTGATTGTAGACATACAGAGATGGTGTTTAATATCTATGTTGGCAGATGAATTGTAATGTCCTTGACCAGATTAGGTCCTGCTGTGCAAAGCAGCATATATCAGATTGGTATTATTATTACTGCTATTGTTGTTGATAATAATAATAACAGCAATAATAACATTCACCCATTCTTTTCAGGCAAGCTCACAAGGAGTTTATAAATATTGAAAAGGGAGAAACCTGAATGGAATTAGCTTTATTGAGGAGTAACACATGGTGAGGGACTTTTGCATTAAAAAAGGGTTAGAAAAAGTGACAGATGTTGAATGCCAAAACATTTTTTAGGTTCTGTAGTTAATTTAGGATATTGCCTTAATGGTGATTTTTCCTGTGTGTTTGTCCCCTTAGGATGATTTCCAGCGTGCAGCCTCAGAAACCAACTGGGAGTCAGTCACAAGCTCTGTCTCAGTAAGTAATTTCTCACTGTTTTGCCCATGAATGGATTGATAGGGTGGCTTGAATCCAACTCAATAAAATGGCATCTGCACAGAGAAACCATGTATTCACCTTTGAAAGAGGATGAATAAAGTTTTTATCCATCTGATACTGGATTCAAACAGTATGTTTTAGGGATAAAAGATTCAGGATATGCCCTTAGCTGTTGTAAGCATGTGAGAGAGCCATTGTGAAATATTTCTTGCTTTCAAACTTATCCTGCCAGTATGAAAATACAAGATACAAACTTAAAATTTTTAATCATGGAATGTCTTGACTTACATGGAAGACTATATGGAAAGCAAGATGGCAAGAAAATGAATCTGGCCTTTCACTGTCAATACTGAGAATATTTTTTAAGTGTTTCCAATAAAATATTATATCTGGAGTCAGATACAGTTACTCCATATTCAGAAGTGAATTGCAACTTGAGAGAAAAATTAAGAAAGAAAAAAGCCCAAGTAATCTAATGAAAAATTTAAGTTTCTTTTCATTACATGTGATTTGTGTCATTGGCAAAAAATCTGTTCTCTCTGCCATTTCCTAATGCTGGGGAATGGCATAGTAGCATGAGAATTCATAATATGGGCAATCCTCTTCTGTGTGATTTGCTGCCTGTTCGTCACGGTTCTTGTTAACTCCTCTTAGAAAACATGAGATGGGAGTAAGTGCTTAAAGTAGTCTTGAGCCAATGTCTGAAGCATTCATGGAAGAGAGCTTAATGATAGCACCTTCGTTACAGTAGCTGCCAGGAGCAGCTGGTGAAGGAGCAGTAAATAAAATATGGGTAAATTGCACTGATCAGGGTCCAATCAAGGCAGCAAGTAGAAATAAAACTCTGTGATGCCAAAATTAGAAGGTGTTAGGCCAATCTCACTTGTGTTTACTCTTGAATTCTCAAAATGACACTTGCCCTTCATGATACAATTCACTGATCGCCTGGAACCAACTGCGCTGAAAGTCTTGAGGAGTGATGTTAGCAGGGCTGAGATCTACTGGATGTGCCAAGCAGGAGATGCAACAACAGTTTTACTGAAAGACACAAATTCATTTTTCATTCTAATGTGGGCTTGGGGCGGGGGAAAAATCAATGTAATGGAATATTTTGTTTAAAAATATGGTAGGCTGATGTTTGAAAAAGTAAGCCTAGGGCTCCCTCATCAGGTAACTATGTAAATGAGACTAAGCCTGTGGTAAACGCCGTGTTAGTTAGCATCCTTAACATCATAAAATGCACAATATACCAAACAATAACCCAGTATCCTTTTCATACTGAAAAATCAAGTTCATGTTTTTGCTTCCTTTTATTTTCTGAAAAATGGTTTTTCAATGTGTTGCAGCTAAGGGAGTTCAACACAAATATTACAGGTAGCAAGCTGATGCCCAAGGTCACATGGAAACAAAAGCTAAACCAGAAGCAGAACCTCAGCTTCATTGGTTTTCCCATTTCATTCCCTATCTGATAAAATACACCTTCTCCAGCACATTGCACCCACTAGTCCCTTTTATCCTCAGAGAAAAAAAGGCAGGGAGATTGAGCAATTTTTCACGAAGGCACCAAGGAAAATGTCTGAAGACATCCAAGTTCTTCAGGAGAGAAAGATTCACTGATTCTGTTACGGTCTTGAGAGACAGAAGGACAAACTCAGACCTGTCAGTCTTGGGCAAGATGACATAAAATTCTGCTGATGCTCAGGTAGCATGGCAGGTCTGAGTTTCTTCTCTCAAACCTACAGTTAACCCATAGACACATTACAACTCTCAGAATGAAAATTTTAGAGTGAGAAAAGTCTTTCTTCCATGTATGAGGTCATATTACAGTTATATTTTGGGTTGGTATTTTGTTCGGTTTTTTTCTCAGAAAGTTTAAAAAAAATGCTTCTGCCCTTAACCCATCATGGCAAACTCAGGGGAAAAAAAAAAAAAAGAAACAAAATCCAACTCCTTATCAGGTTAGTTTCCGTTACATGTAAAGTAATTTTATGACCAAGAAGAAACTGTGATGCACATTGAATTGCCTGTCAGGCTTACAATAGAGATAGGAAAGTGAAAAGAATGACTGAACAGAAATTAAGGGCAAGAGTACATACCAAAAAAAGATACCTTTGTGTTCCAGTAAATTAAAAATGTATTCAGTGCTTTTAAGGAATGCAAAAGAGACACATAATGTGGAATATCTTGGCTCCTCATTGCTTCTTACATTGCCTCTTGCCCCTTCTTTGGATGTGATCTCAGAACTCAGATTACAACGAGTGCAAACTCTCCTAAAGCCAGCGCCTCATTCTTGGCAGGACAAAAGAGAGGCAGTTGGGTTGGCAGCTTTGAAGTTGCTTTTGGGCCTGTCACATGATGTTGCTGCCAGGAGGCTATCTCAGCTGTTGAAATAATTCCTCTTGATTTGGCTGTCACTGAGAAAAAGTTAAGCTTCCTTCTGTTTTTGAACGAGGCTGCACAAATCTCTTGAGTGGAGCTTTTATATGAAAAGAAAACGGGGAATCCTAGCTGCCTCTATGAGTTTGAAATGCCCTGCATATTCACAGCATGACCTCCACTTCTTAATGAAATGTACAGTTGAACATGTGGGAAAAAACCTCCTGCATTAAGTCACACACCTGTGGCCTGATTCTTATGCTCTTGTTTCTTCCGCATCCTTGGACCACCTCTTCTCACATTTGAAAGGCAGTATCGGAGTCTGATCTTTCCCTGCTGGACTCCCATGAGCTCCACCAAGCTCTCCTCAGTAAGAAAGTAGCATTGAGGTGGCTTTTCCTTTTGTAACCTCAGCAGCTGTGTTATTACACTGACGCTGGCTGCAGCATAGTCTCTCCTGCAGCATTGCTTGAGATAACAATGCTGTGTTCATTTTGCTGGTGTGAGCTTTTCAACTGCTGGGACTTCCATCTCTCTGACAGTTTCTATTCCAAGCCATGTAGAAGTCAGGAGAGAGGCTTCAAGGTGTGCCTTCCTTTTTAAGGGGTCATGAAATTTTACTGGCCTCTGCACCATGTCCTGGCACTGCACTAGGGAGGCATTGCAGTCACAAGTGGGCCCACTGAAACTTCTTGGGCTGTTGGTGGTGAAAGTGCAGCTATGCATTCTTGACTGCAGTATTGTTATGTTTGCTGTTTCTTCTCTTCCTTATTTTTAATAATTTGCACTGTCCATATTTTAAGCAAATATTATGCAGGACAATGTCAAGAATTGTTAGTTTTGTGATATAGCTTACCATTAAAGACAAGTGTTTTATTTTAATATATATATGTATATATACTTTTAAATCATTATAGGAGGAATGTAAGGACACGATCCTGCAAACGAGTGAGTGAATTTCCTCAAATGAGTTGGCCCTCCCATTATGACCCAAGAGAGTGAAGTTAATCACAAAGATTAATAGTCTAACATACGCATTTACTTGGGAGATGAGGCAAAACAAATATTTTGGGAAGCCATTAGTTTTAACTGGCATATTTCTGCTGCATTACTTCCAAGCTGGGTTTTCATGAAAGAATTTAGGTTTGTGGGGGTTTCTCCCCAATATTTTAACTTACAAGACCAAACAATTCATGTGCTATAGCATGCCTGTTGTTGGACAAAAATGATTATATTCCTTTGGAAAGTAAGAGATCTGCATTAATAGTTTTTCTTGTACCTATTTTACATACTATTTGGCCTTGTGCTTGGAAAAGGGAAAAAATGATATCAGGATAGTGAATATTGTGATTCTAATTTAAGAATTTCAAAAATGTTTCAAGTCCTCTCCAATAAAACTGAAAATGCTGCAATCATTTTGTAGAAGTCAAATTGTGCCACAAGTTCAGTGGGAACACTCAAGAATGGTACTTGATCCTCACTGATGGAAAATAAATATTCCATTTGGTGTTATGATATAATTGTGAGGATATTGCTATGTTGGTCATCCAGATATTTATTATTACATTTCTGAGATCACAGAATTATAGAATGGCTTGTGTTGGAAGGTTCCTTAGAGATCACCTAGTTTCAATGCCCTTGCAGAGGGCAGGGATGCCTTTCATTGTACCTGGCTGCTCACAGCCCACTCTAACCTGACTGTGAACACTGTCAGAGGTGAGGCATCCACAGACTCTTTCAGCAACCTGTTCCAGTGTCTCACCAGCCTCACAGTGAAGATTTTCTTCCTCAAATCTAATCCAGACCTACCCTCTTTCACTTTAAAGCCATTACACCTTGTCTTATCACTACCTGTTCTTGTAAAAAGTTTCTCTTCATCTTTCTTGTGGGCTCCCTTCAGGCATTGGAAGACCACAGTTAGGTCACCCTTGTGAGGTAACCACAAGGGCATCAGTCTTTTCTTCCCTAGGCTGAACAATTCCAGTTCTCTTAGTCTTTCCTCCATCCCTCTAATCATCTCAATGTCCCTCCTCTGGACTCACTCCAACAGATCCATGTCTGTGCTGTGCTGGGACCCCAGAGCTGAACACAGTGGTGCAGGTGGGGTCTCAGCAGAGCAGAGCAGAGCAGAGGGGCAGAATCCCCTCCCTCACCCTTGCTGCTTTGGATGCAGCCCAGGACATCACTGGCTTTCCTGGCTGTGAGCCCATTGCCAGATCATGTCCAGCTTCTCACCCACCAGCACCCCCAAGGTGCAAATATCACGTTTTTTCTCTTTGTTTAGTAAGTTTTATTTTAGGTAAAAGATCAGTTCAATGTCAATTCATCAGTGGTTTGTAATGCATTTAATTTTGGGTAATAAACGGCCATTTTTCCAAGTCTCTAACCATGACTAATTTGTTGTCAAAATTGACCAGAGAAAGATAGTCTAGTGGACTTTTTGCATTTGTCTTTCTCTGCTGTAGTTTCTGATCTGCCTCATGTGAAGTAACCAACAGAACTGGCATCTCCATTTCTGTGGCCATGTCCATCATGGTGCTTTCAAAAGACATTTTCATTACATCTTTGTATGTGTGCAAATCCTCATTCCCTTTGAGGAGTGCATGTAAATACAGACAGTTTACCAGTGCCAGTGTTTTTGCTCCCTGCATCTCCCCTGGGATTTGCTTGGGAATTTCTTGATATCTCTTCTCCTTACAAAAAGAAAACACAGGTATAAGAAAGTCCTGGCCGGAAGACTTGAAAAGATGGCCCAAAGTAACAGTTTCACCCAATAATGAAACAAGTTGTCAATAACTGTTTTCAGTTGTTTAAAATGGTGCTGAAATTTCTGCCAAGTACACTGAGATGTATGTCACTCTTAGGGGGTATCCTATCCCTCTCCATCAGTGACTGACCCCACGCTCACGGCGGAGGCGCTGGATCAGACCATTGCCGCCTTTGACACGGTGGAGGATCTGCTCAAACACTTCAACCCGGATTCCTGGCAAGAAGATCTTGAGAATCTCTACACAGACAGTGGGCACCATTATCGAGGCAGGAGCTACCATGACAGGAAATCCAAAGGTAGGAATAGACTTTGGGACATACTTATGCATGCTTTGGGACAAGGACAGGATATTCCTTCACTCCTCATAGCAAAGTCCATCAGTCAGGTATTACATTCTGGTGCTCATGTTCCCGTTGGAGTCACAGGGCAAAGTGCCACCTATTTAAACCAGAGATGTGTCTTTTAATCCTTCATCAATTTCCAGGTAGGATCTCGCTTGAGAAATCAGACTGAAAACTGCCCCTTTTTATGATAAATTCACAAATAAAAACACAGGTCCACATTTAAATACAGATAGTTCTCAGCTTTACCCTCTTAAGCATTGCTTTGTGTGTAAAGCAAGGGGCTCCTAATTACCTGTGTTATCATCTTTCTTTAAATACCCTGCTTAGGGACTGTTCTCTGTTGAGTGAGGAATAATCACTTTTATCACATTGTGCTTAGGGAAGCATCTGGTGCAAACACCTGTATGTGCAGCTGTTTTTTTAGGATGTGAACATCTCACTGTTTTTCATTATGTTGGCAGGGAACATTATGATGGTTTAACATCTTTGTCTGTAATTGAGCAAAGCACACATTTCTGGGTTATGTTTCTTTTTTCCTTCTGTTAGTTCAAATCATCCACCAAATGGTAAAACAAAGGGGCATTTAGCTGGCAGTTCGAAGCCATAATGATAAAGAAACACTATGGAGAAGACACAACTGTGCTCTGGGGTAGCCATGCACTGAAGGGCCTGATAAAATTGCCCTTCATGTGCAGTAGAGATGTAGAAGGTCTGTTAGGATTCTCCAGGATGATAGTTGCTATAATTTTCACAGGAGATCTGGAGTGAAGAATTTTATTTGATTTCTCTTATTGTCATGTATTTTCAAGCTGCGTATTCACGTGCATTCTTCTTTATAACTTTAAAATTATAATTCCCAAATCACAGTTCCAATTCTGTGCAGTCTACCATTTATTTACATCTCAGATCCCAGGCCCCCATACCTTAAGTATGTTCTAAGGAGGGAGAGAGAATTGTAGTTCTGTGTTTGTGACTTATTTATTATCAAATTATGAGGCTTTGCTCTTAAAAGAGATATATAGACTGTATATGTATGAGGGAATACTTTTTAAAGAAGTGTTTCCAGGCCCTGAAATACAATCACCATATTGCTAAATTGTCAGCCTGGTCATTGCTGGGCATGAACCAGGATCTGGCAGAGGCCACCTGCCATTCATGTGTCTACCTTAACTGGAACGTAAGAGGTGAGTGGTAGGACTGTGGGCTGTCCCGTGGCTGTTGTCCTTGGAGGACAAGGACAATAACCTCAAGCACATACAGTGTATTAGTAGACACAACTACTGGTGTACAATTTCCAAGACAGATTGGCTTTCTTCGTTTTTAGGCTCAGCACGGCAAAGGAATATGGGATAAACTCTGAGCACACATTCAGCAAAAAGTGAACCCCTTTACTCCCTTTTGGCACCCCAAATATTTCAGGTAACCACCACAGCTGTTGTTAGGGAAAAACTTCACCTGAGTGTCACTGCATGACTTTCAAGAGTGGTGTGGTCTCTGTGGGGGTGGTGTGGAACATGATCTGTGTGTCCCTTATTCATCCAGACTAGATTTGGCACCAGTAGATGTGTATAAAAAAGAAATGAAGGGTCTATTCTGTTTTAAATAGAAGCTGGTTAGAATCTGTTTCTCCAGATATCATTTCATTCTCAGATCATATTTGGCCCAGTATCCCATATATTTAAATAACCATATAAATATAAAATAGCATTTGATGCTTTATTGATGATAATTATGCAGGCTACAGGTATCAATCTGATCTGGAAGTGCTCAGAAAATTCAGATGTATAACATTTTCTCCATTTATTATAAATGTAACTCAGCTTCTTGTGTAGCAAGAAGCTAAAATTTTTTCCAGTTTCAGTTTTAATACTTGATTTATTTTAATAGGATTGTTTGGTGGTGGTGGTGGTTTGGTTACAGGAAAAAGCAAAAAAACTTTTTGAACAGTTTTCCTTTTGTTTTCAAGCTAAAGGCCAAATTCCCTGACAGTTAGCAGCTCTCTGGGCTAACGTACCTTGCTACAGTGAAATATTTTAAAAATTTCTGTTAAGAATTCTTATTTAGTCATAAACTTCTGGCAAGATTAAAGGCTTGTTCTTGGAGGATGTGAGGAGTAAGGAATAGCTTTTAACAAATCCTTACATTAGAAATGCTTGGTGTTTTTTAAACACAGACAGTGTGGATCTCGGAGGAATGTTTATAGGCACTGGGGTAACCTTGCAGCAAAGAGAGCAGTAGATTATATCATAATTTATTTCAGATACCTATCTGTTTTGGCTTACAGCTTGGGGGCTTTTTTTGTTATCCTAAGTTAGAACAGCCCTGAGGCAGGTAAGAACAATTTGATGTAATCTTTGCCTATCTTTCACAGCATTTTCAGATCACACCATATAAATGGTATAAATTAATCACTAATAATTTCACTCCTATCCAGCCTTCTGCCCATACCAAACTCTGGCACAAAATTGAGCCAAAACAGGTAGTGTTGCTGAACACTAATTCTGATAACAGATATGCTTTCTTAATTAGCCAGTTAATAATCTACAAATATCAAGGTCAGATAAATAAGAAGACAGTATTTTGTCGTAGCTGAAACTCACAGAATCAGGGAATAGATGAAGTGGGAAGACACTTCAAGAACTTAAATGCTCCTTCTCAAGGCAGAGTCATCAATAGAAGATTGCTCATAATCATGTCAAGTCAGGTTTTTAATATCTCCAAGAATGGAGGCTGCTCAATCTCTCTGGAACCAGTTTCTGAAAAAAAACAAACAAGCAAGCAAAAAGTAGTTTTCAACATTTAAATAGGTTTTCCTATGTTAGAATTTGAGTCCAGAACCTTTTGTTCTTTCAAAGTTTAGTCTGGCTCCATCGTTGCTTTGTCCTGTCTTTGCAGCATTGATGGACCAAGGCCAGCTCTAAGATGTTCAACAAGGCCAAGTTCTGGGTCCTGCCCCTGGGTCACAACAAATCCAGGCAGTGGCTGGAAAACTGCTCAGTGGAAAAGGACCTGGGCGTGCTGGTCAGCAGCAGCTGAACATGATCCAGGGTGTGCCCAGGTGGCCAAGAAGGCCGATGGCATCCTGGCCTGGATCAGCCATGGTGTGGCCAGCAGGACCAGGGCAGTGACCGTCCCCCTGTCCTGGGCACTGCTGAGGCCACACCTCAAATCCTGTGGTCAGTTCTAGATTCTATGATTTTTTGTATTTGTACACATTAATATATGCATATACAGATCAGTCCCTGCCTAGACATTTCTTGCAAGTACCTGAAAGTTGAAGGGTGATTAAATCTATATTTATGGTAATTCCATTCAGTCTACAAAATCTGGTCTCACACCTCTACAATACTGATGCCATTCTATTGAGTTAAGTGCATTTCTTTCTATTGAAATCAAAATTACATTTCTATTGAAATTTATATTGCATTTCTCACTATTGAAGTGAGATACTGGTATGAAATGTGTCTAATAGCCACATGAAGTTTGAAATTTAATTCTGTATATGTTCAGCAAGGTTTGCTGTTAACCACTCCAGTGAAAGCTGACTGTAAAATCACAATGCAATCCAGACTGGCAGAACAGGAAAGAAAAGGGGAAGACACATTCAGATTTTCACAATTCCGAAATGAGAGGCATTGTATAAACTATGAATTATGGTGTACACCTACATGAAAATATGATAGATATTTCAAATAACCTCTGCAGTTGTAAATATACTTATAAAGGTTTGCTACCAGTTGCTGCGGTTTAAAAACAATGCAAGTACACATTTTCAGCTTTATGTTCATCCTACGAAAAAAATGTTCGTCGTAGAAAAAAAGCAGGTCATACCAAAGTATATACATTAAAATAATTCCTTTTACAGTGCTGTAATATATTACTGACCTCAGTGTCAGAGTAATTTGGTTGTTACAAATATTAAGCATCTACAAAAAGATATAATTAGCTATTGGATTATTTAATACTCTTCATGGCAAGAACACAGGTAAAGAAGTAAACATCCATGCTTCACAATTATGCTCAACTTCTTCACAAACAGGTTTCTATTTTTCTAGAGAGTCATAAGGAGAGTTCAGACATGTTTCAAGGAAGCATCTTCCTCCTAGTTTAAATTTCTTAAAGCATGAAGTTATCTGGTCAATAGTATTAGAAGAGCTTCTAAGAGATACCGTTGTAAACTGTTCCAACCATCAATTAAATATTATTTAACTTTTCCCTCATACTTGCTTGCATTTATGTTTTGCTGTTGTCTCTGATTTTTTACCTCCCATTGAATAAGGATTTTTAATTAAAAAAAGACCTCCACCTGTGAAATGGTTTGTGTACAAATGAAGACAGAAAGGAAAAAAGAACAGGTTCACTGTTTCTCATCATGGAAGTAAATCCAGATGTCATGGGACTGGTACCCAGAGAAAGGAGTTGTCTTTAGAAAGGAATGGAGTGTTTTGTTTTGTTTTGTTTTCCCATAGATAAACCTGGGAAGCAGGAACACATGTAGATAGATAGATTCTGGTAATTAACAAGACTACCCATGCCTCTAAGCTCATTTTCTTTTTTGGAAATAGTACACAAGAAGCCTTTGGCTATCAGAGGAAATTAATCAGGTGGGACATTCTTGCAATAGCATCTGTCTGCAGTGACAGCTTTACAAGTTAAATAAATAAACACTTGCTGGCATAACCACAATGCTCTCTGGAATGGGAGTAGTGAGGTCAGACCATGGGTCTTCACGGAATGTTCCTGCTGTTCATTGTCAAATCAGTTCCCAAGATCAGACAAGTTCCATCATGCCCTTAACAATAGTTTCTAATTGTCATTACTTAAAATGGTCTAGCAAGAAGTTAAAATTTTAGTGTTATTTCTCAGAGGCTGGCAAGCAGTGGCCAATAAATTACTGCAAACGTCCATGCACTCTTCCTTGAAAGATTCTGGGATGGCTGCCAGCAAGTTTCAGTGAGTGCAGGCATCACAAATGCTGAATGCTCGCTCATTCATGGCAAATTTGAACATTCCAAGTGCATGGAATGCCTTCTTAAATAGCTGATAATTTAAAGTATTCCTGGTGCTTGAAAACCAGTATATTTTTCCCACCCTTCTTCAGTTAGGAACCAAGTTGTCTGTTGCGTGCAAACTGCACATATTCATTAATTTCACAATCTAATTCAGATCTAAATTCCTACCTTCTCCCTCTCAGTGACAAATGAGATTTTCCCTCACGTGTTACGCAGTGTAATTGTTGGTCACTGCAGTGAAAGGTTTTCTTATTAAACCCTTTTTTAAAATGCTAGTGAAAGTTATAGCTTGTTATTTATCACTGGAGTAAGTTGCTCTTTTCCATCCATTTCAATGAAGCTGTGTCCAGTAGTTTGGCCTGCTTTTGCTACTTGACCTGTACCACAGCTGATAAGTGGCTTGCCAGTCCATAATAGGCCTATATTTTTTCCCCTTTGTTCCATGAAAACAGCTATAATTCTACTGAAATCTTGATCTTTCGTTCCTCTAAAATAATAGTTGCTGTATTGAGGAGGTTTGTCTTGGTGTTGTGAATCTGCAGTAAATTCAAATTGCAAGATCTTCTTAGCTCCCTTGAGAAGGATTTAGATTGCTTCCAAGTTTCCAGGTATATTTAAAGAACTGCTTATTGTGATATCATTAAGCATGTGCAGTGGAACAGTCAAAACCATCAGTCATATGTGTTGAAGTCTAAAAGCCAAAGGGTTTGGTCAAAATTTGGTATGGAGAAGAATTACTTCATGTCAGAGCATTTAGATGATTTAACCAGTGGAAGAGGTGACTAGGAAACTATATTTTATCTGTTATTGCCATATAATTGTGAGGATATAATTATGTTGGTAATCCCAATGTTCATTATTACATCGTTGAGATCATAGAATCACAGAATGGTTTGGATTGGAAGGGACCTTGGAGATAATCTAGTTCCAATGCACTTGCCGTGGACAGAGACTCCTTGCACCAGACCAGGTTGCTCAAAACCCATCCAGCCGAGAACACTTCCAGGGATGGGGCATCCACAACCTCTCTGGGCAACCTTTTCCAATGTCTCACCAGCCTCACAGTAAATAATGTCTTCCTAATATCTAATCTAAACTTACCTTTTTTCAGTATGAAGCAATATCCCCTTGTCCTATCACTACTTGCTCTTGTAAAAAGTCCCTCTCCAGCTTATTTGTGAATTTTCCCACTCAAGTTCAGCCACACCATAGCTTCAATCAGATACAGTGCTCTGATTGTCTTTGATGGCTTTTACAGTGCCTCTAGTTTACCTGCAGATCTTTAGCAGTATTGACCCCAGCATTACCCTGTGGGGAACACAAATATTAGCCAGCTACCAGTTGTACTTGGAATTGCTGACCAATTTCCTCAAGTCTCTCAGATATACCAGTTATCTAGTGAATTTGTAGCCCACCTATTCCATTATATCTCAGAGACCTGACTGTAAGGGTGCTATGGATCACTTTCAGAAATCAGCAGAGGCCTCTGCTGCTTTCACCTCATCCAGCAAAACAGATGTCTCATCATAGCCAACCCTGGGGCTGGTCTTGTTAAATCTATTCTGGGTGTTCCTAGTCATCCCCTTGTCTGTCATGTGCCTGGGCATTTATTCCAAGAAGAATTTGCCCCTTAATTTTATCACGGGCTGACCAGCCTGCAGCTCCTCTGTGCCTTGTTTTTAGATGGCTTTGACATGTGGTATAGGAATACCATGGCAAGGTGGCTACCATCCTACACCTTAGCTCTGCTCTGTGACTGGTGCATGAAAAAGTGTAGAATGTTCAGTTATGATGGTGTTAAGACCATGTGTGAATTTGAAACAGATAAAGTGTTAAAATGAACACTAACAGACTACCTGTATTTTTAAAATTAATCAGTGAGCAGCAGCCGTTTTCTCCTTAATCTTTAAGGGCTCTCTTTTTCAGAATAAAACATGGCATTAGCTGCAGTCTCTGATTTCAGTGCCTACCTCTGATTAGGATCACAAAATCACAGAATATTTTGATGAATTCTTCAAGGTAAACAAATGCTGTAGAGCTATGTGAAATGAGGATGGTTTTAAGCAGAGGATTTAAGGGAAGGAAGGGGTAAACATTGGGCCCCAAGTATCCAGTGTAGTGCTCCAGTGCATCTCTTTTATATTTGCCTTACTTTTAAGCTGTGTCCAATGCAGACATTCTGTAATAATACTTGGGAATTATTTGCATCCAGTCTAAAGAACCTTTTAGTTCTAGTTTTAAATTAAGGACTCCAGTGGTTTCAGTCCTTGATAAGTAAAGCAGCTGGATTTCACACCAATCATACCAACGCTCGGTTACATTTAGTCACAGCAGTGAAGTGATGCATGAAACTGACTGTACTGTAAAATCTCATTGTTATATGGATGAGGAAATGGACTAACTCCAGACAGTAAAACAATCCAAAGACAGGAAAAAATGCATATTGAAGCTTTCAGCAGAGAGAGTTGTTCAGAATAAAATGTGTTCTTTTGTTAGGGGGCAATAAACCATGATCTAGAGCTTAGTATTTAATTAAGCAATGGGAACTGTTCTTGTTTGTGTGTCAGTGTGGTGCTACCAGAGTACAGTATACATTGTTCAGAGAGTACACTGCATGCTCACCTTTTTCCCATCAAACACTGCAGTTCTGTAGAGCAGAGTAAAAAAGAGTGTAAGTGTTAGCCTCCAAATAAATTTTAATGAAGGATGACTTGTGTATCTCTTAAATTGTTTATTTAGCCTTTTCTTCTCTGCTTAAGGTTACTTATTTTCATGTTTTCAACATCACTAAAATAAGACCTTTCTTCTTATCTGAATATCTCGTAGATATTCCCCTGCATTGCTGCAGTGTCAGTGGGGATGATGCAGGCTTTCCCTTCAAGCAATCTCATTAGTGATGAAGACAGAAAATTTTCAGCCCTTCTCTTCTTTAGCAGAATCTTTGGATTCTACTAAATCTTTAGTAGATTTTTCTTTCATATCAGTTGGCTGAAATGAATAGTAACCAGATGGTGCTTTGCTTTACCAGTTAGCAAAGCTGATGGAACAGGTCCTGATGAGAATGTTTGGAGGTGTGGGAAACACTTCCCTGTGGAAAGAATTAGCCTGAAAGCCTGCAGTGAGAAGAAGTGGCTTTGAAGGATGACAGTGAAGAAGAAAATATCATCTGTTAAAACAAAGAAATCAATATACCCTGGACTTGCCAGCCCTGGCTCAGGACATTCACAGTGTATTTTTCTCTCAGTGCATGAGTGTACTACCAGTCCCATTGATTTTGTGCTTATAGCAGGAGGATGATCTAATACCTCTTTTGGAGAGATGCTAGCTCTCCAGAGAGAACCACAAGATTTCATGGGAGAATGTATCATAATTGTTATAAAATAGCAATTTATCTGTTAAATTCCCATTGACTGAGATAACACCTTGTCAGGAAAGTGAATCTGCTATGATTTTCTATAATAGCACTTCTGACATTTATGTACCCTTGCCTCTTGCATATCAGCCTTGTGAATATCTCCAGGTCAAAATGTAAAGGTCCATGATATTTACAAATCAACAGCTTTTTTTTCACAATTAACTTAGTGATGTTGACAAGGCCTGAGTCACAGAAAGTATGAAGTGTCTTTGTGGTAAGTTTTGACATATTTGTGTCAAAGCACAAGCATAAGTGTTCTCAGAACCAGAGGTTATGTTGACCTGTTAATCATGCCCTGAAAATCTGGTATGTTCACAAACACTGGACTGTTGCCTCAGTTCTCATGTGCTCCATCCCTATTTTCCTGTTGATGCTTCTGTTAGCAAATACTATTTGGAGTAGAACTCAACAAAAGTTTACATGGCCCCCACTCCTGAATGATTTATGGAGCTTTGAACACTTGGTTGGTGGATAGAATCCTAAGGAAAGAAAAAGACAGAAAAGGAAGAAAAAATAAATCTATTTCTTTAGAAATAGAACTCATTCAATTTGATACTTTTGTCTGTGTCACAATTGTGGAAAATGTATTTATAAAAGCAGGTTTTTGTTTTGTTTTAGCCTCACAAGCTAAAGCTAGAAACAGCATTTAAATTCAGATTTGATAGTCTATAAGTTATTTTTATGACTGGCTTTACCACTTGTTTACATGACAGATCTCAGATACTAGGCATTTAAACATCAACCAACTACTGGCATTCAATGAGCCTATTAATTTTAATTGTATTTATTTGTATGCCTATTATAGTAACATTTACCAGATGAAACTAATACTGCTTAGATTGGTTTCTCCATCTAAAAATGAATTATCTAAATTCTATTCACAAACCATAGAGACAGGCAACTTGAGGGAAAAAGTCATGTAGGCTCTCCTAAATGCTTCTACCAAGGAAGGGATGAATCATTCTCCAAAAATGTTTCTCTGCTGACCACAGGAAGGGCTTTGGTTTTGCCCAAAATAAAAAAATAGATCTTAGCATCTAAGTAAGCCAGGTATAAACAGGGGAGAGAAGAGAGTAGCAGAGGTGGAATGTCTTGCCTAATGACCCAACAATGTGTGACAAAGCAAATAAAATGACCAGTCTTCAGCTTTCAGGCCAGTATTTTACAGCAAACCTTCCCTTCACCTTTATAGTCAGTGTGATCTCTGCTGTGGCAGACAGTGGAAGAAGGATGACAGCCTGGATGGCCACCTGTAATGATTTAAAATAGGAAGGTTGATGTTTATCTGTTCAGAAATCACTCTTATAGTTCACATATTTTTCAACAAGCACCCCATCACTCTGTGTTATTGACTGCCTGGAGAGCAGCATAAAGCAGAGGAATGTCCCACTCTAACCTCACTAATGAAACTTCTTTTGCATTGCAGTTGACCTGGACAGGTTGAATGATGATGTGAAGCGTTACAGCTGCACTCCAAGGAACTACTCTGTCAATTTAAGGGAGGAGCTGAAGCTGACAAATGCAGTTTTCTTCCCCCGCTGCCTCCTTGTCCAGCGCTGTGGCGGAAACTGTGGCTGTGGGACTCCAAACTGGAAATCCTGCACCTGCGTGTCAGGGAAAACTGTGAAAAAATATCACGAGGTATTTGCATTCTTTCTTTGTTACTTCTTTTGGGTATTTACTGCTTCCATGGATTCTCAAGTCTTTTCTCAGAGCTGCGTGTGCTGCTTGTTAATAGACTATGTATGTATGAGAATGGGGTGTTGGCAATATTTATGAGTGAGTTAACTTAGAGGAGGTTGGAGAGAACTTTTGCTGCCTCTGAGTGGATGCCACCACAGCATCCTAGTGAACTTTGTTTCAAGAATGAGCCTTATGTTGGACTGATTTTTCCCAGTCAAGGACCAATACAAAGTAAATGTATATACTGCTGGAAATACTCCTTTAGTAAAACAGAGACATGGGCTCCTTGAGATACTTAACTTCATTTCCTCTTGCTTTAAACCTATGTTCACACTTGGAAATTACAATTAAGTCACTTCTACACTCTCTTCCCTTCCAGATTTATTACTTATAGGGGGCGGCTGAATCATTCAGCCTTAGGTTTTTTTCCACTCAGCAATTTTTAAGGAAGGCAAAATTTTTGCATAGGAACGATGCCCATTATTTTAATCCATTCAGAGCGCATCTAGAGAAGAAAAACACAAGGAAAGAGTGTTTTGTGTTCTTGCCTCTAATGCAGTATTTTCAATCAAGACATATATGGGAAAGTTACTTGGTAGTTGCCTTTCAGTTGTTGGAAGGTAGGGTAGCTACATGCCATGCTGACTTACTTCAGACACATATCTCTTGTCAGAGGCTGATTTACCACTTGGCTTAAGGCCCAGGTGAAAATGAACTTTATGGATTTTAAAGCTGGATGCAATGTAGGCTCATAACATTAAGGCATTACCTTGAGAGACCCTGAGGCTCCAGCAGCAGAGGGTTGTTGAAGGTCAGAACTTGCCCACACTGTGAGCAGTATGGTTACTCTTTTCAAAGGTAAGAGATATTTTCTCACACATAACTGCAGAATACAGCATACTCCAAGTGCTAGGACTGGAGAAAAGTTAATATTTTCTCTAATTTTAAACAAGATGCAAGGGATGACCCTGGTAATTACAGAGCAGAAAGCCTTGTATCAGTGGTAGAAAAGTTAATTGGAAAAAAAATTAATAGTTATATAGCACCTAGATGACTATGAGCTGATAAAATTAACTCAGAATGCCTCTTATATGTGAATAAATATTTATACAGCACCACAACATTGTGCAAGAATGCTAAAAGGACTGGCATCTCCTGCAGAGAGCAAACAGTCAGCCAGACAAGATCAGACATGGATTAGAAGCTGGTTAAGAGATAAAGAGTGATGAGGTGGAAGAGACAAGTTATTTTCTAAATGGGAAAGGGCTATATGAGGGTGCCCCCAGTATAGAGATTATTATTTTACGTGTGTTCATTTTGTAGGGAGGTGAACAGAAAGGTGGCAAAAATGACAGGTGGCACAGGAGATAACATACTTGAACAGCAGAGAAGGCTGTGAGGAATTTCAAAAGGTCTTTGTAACTGCTTATAAATGCAGGTTAGAAAAGCAGCAAGCATTAGGATGAGCGGTCTCAACTATTTATTCATATAACACTGGGTGTGTGAGGGGAGGAGGAAGAAATGAGGGGTGGAAATTGGGCTAAAGGTCAAGCAGTGAATCACTGTGAAGAGCTTCAGAAAAACAGTTGTTTAGTGCAGTGATAAGAAAAAGACAAGTGACAGTCTTCTGCAGGAAGGGAGATGAAGGGGTAATAATACAGTGAATACTGTGGTCTGGATAAATTGGTGGGGCACTTATACAAGGTTTTGACGATTGATGCTTAAAAGGACAAAGGCAGGACTAGAAAAAATAAAAAGAAGCAGCAAACATACATCACAGGAGATGTAGGGGAAGATACAGATCAAAAACATCTGTAAAAAAAGTAGCTCAAAAGTTCTAGATCATTTCATTTAGAAAAAAAATTCTAAAGAGAGGACACAGTGCAAGATAGGAAATAAATAATAGTAGCTAAAGGAAAACTAGAACTAAAATGATTCCTAAATAATCGTTTCCTTAAGAAAAGAACAAGGGAGAGACTGGAAGGGAACTAAATTAAAATTATAAAAAGCATTTTTTTTTCCACTTAAATCTGTATGGATTTTCAACACTTAAATATGAGTTATGCATAATTCAGAAGATTTCTGAAAGACCTAGAAGTCAAATATAAACTAAGGGATTCTGGGTTACACCTGTATCAGAAATTAGGTCATCTGTTGAGAGAAGCTAGAATGAAAAATGCTGATTATAAATATGTTATCAAGAACTTACTTTTTTCAGGTGTTAGGAAACAGCTAGTGCTGGAACACCAGAGAATATCACACTAGCCAGGTATTGCTCAGCATCAGGATGTCATGACTTATGGCTGCCCCAAATTAATCACTAAATTCAGGAAATTCAACATTCACACAAATATATCATTTCTAATTTAATTTCCTACTCATTTCTACTCTGAAAACCATATGAATTCAAGACAGTGTTTCATCTTTAACATTAAATGGTCTTTGTAAGTTTAAATTTAAATTTTATCCCTGAGGGATGAATTAACAGCTCACTGAGCAGATATTTAGCCAAGTGTCTCCCATTAACATGAGTGGAAGTCATGCAGATAAATTCATGTATGACATACTAAAGATGTGTCCATTAATTTTAGTCCAAAATGTTTTCCACTTTATTATTACTATTAGCCACACACAGTTAATCAGTTTTATTCTTATTCTCCTTTGACACTTTAATTTTACTTAAATACCAGGTGGAAAAGGCACTGAGGAGAGGCCTCTCCACACACCAGTTTTAGAACCATAGAGACAGTTTACTCTCTTAAAAGCCAATTTGAAACCCACTAACCTTATCCAAAGAGCCTTTAGTTGCACAATGAAGGATAGAGTTTTACACTTTATGAAATCTCCAGCACCATTAATTTGGTTAAAAAGCTCAGCTTTCTACTGCAGGAGGACGTGTGCCAGATTCAAACACAAGTCTCAGTTAATTTTATCTACAGAAGACACCAGAAGGAAATTTTAGGTGGTGGAGCAAAGAAGGTGTTTGAAGTAGCTAGAACTGAGACCTGCAGACCCCAGACCCCTTCTCGTGCCACACTGATTTTCCCTAACTTCTATCCTGGAGCTTCATCTACTGAGCTCCTGAACCTGCAAGAGCTTTGTGTCCTGCATATGGATATGCTTGTCCTCAAAAGTAAAAATGTCTCTGGAGAGAGAGCTTAAAAGTTCCCTGGCATTTTTGAGCTACCCATATTTCTGTATAAGGAAGACAGGCAGGCAAATCTTCCAGAAGTGATAGCAGCCTTTTTGGCTTTGTGGGGAGTGCTGGAGTAGCTGCATGTTGGCAGCTGTGGGGACCTTAAAGTTCAGGGTGTCTCTTTAAAGAGAGGCTTCTAGTCCAGAGAGATTTCAAGGTTATCTTCTCCTTATGCTTTTTAGTTTCCTCTCAGTTCCTGTTCAAAGCCTCCCACTGTAATCACTGAGCACTCTCTCCTAGCCTGGCCTCTCAGGACTAAGAGCTGTCACATGGAGCCTTTAATTTTCACAAGCTGAGAGTGCTGCTCCAGTTCCCTGAATGGAATGTACAGCTCTTTTCTATCATATCTGACTGTAAGAAGTGATGCAACAGTGGGGAAAATAAGAACATGAGATGGTTACAAGAAGGGGTATCTTTTTCTTTATTGCTCTGGGCGATGTTAATCATGAGATCTTCTTTATAGCCTGGAAGTTTGCCATGACTTTACCAAAATACTCAGCAGTTTTCAGAAATTAATACGGTCATAACTTGGGTAAACAGATAGTTTTATTGGTGGTTTGGTTTTTTTTTCCTTGCAGGAGTCTTGTTATGCTCTGTGGGTTTTTTGTTTTGTTTTTTTTTGGGGTTTTTTTTGTGGTTTCTGGGTTTGCTTTGGGGCAGAGCAAATACTCTGGACAAATGCTCATGACTTACCACATAGTGTCACAAACCTTTCAAACCAAACAGGCCAAGTCCTGGCAGTGCCTGAAAATGTCTCTCAGGCATAGTCTGCCATAAGTGATACTGAGTTATGTTGCAATGCTCTTTGAAAGGGAAAGACAAAGCAATACATGGAAATGGATGCAGCATACTTTAATCAAAGCTCAACCCTACTTCTAACTTTCTAAAGTGGACCTGGAGCTGCTCTTTAAAGAGGTACAGGCTCTAAACCTGGGTATTACTCAGCACAGAGAAGGTGTGTGTGTGTGAACTCAGGCCAGGATTCAGTTCAGCTGTGGCTGTGGCTGTGCTATCCGGCCAGCATGCCCATACCCCAGAGAAACAAGAAATCAGTTTCCTCATCTCATTGCTGTAACTGATGAGATGTGAAACAAGTTTCCGTGGGGAATAAGTGCTCGTAAGGTAGCAACCAGAATTTGTCAGAATGTATAAACCTCTGCAAACACAGTGCTGAGCTGCACAGCTAAGAAACATATAAGGAAAAAAAGAAAAGTGGTGGCAGCTGATTGCAACTTTTACCTACTTATTTGCCTCTTCTGCAAAGACTGATGTGTTTTCCTCTGTCTGTAAGATGCTTCCTCCTCCACCCCCATCCCACCCCATTTTGAAGCATTATGCCTCCATTCAAGTTTGATGTTGACTGGAGCATGTCTGGTGACTTCACAGGGCATATATTCAGTTAATTCTCAGAAAGAAGGTTTTGTTTAGTGTTGGGGTGGCAAATTCATAACCTTTGGTGGCTTTGAGAGAGGCAGTAGGTACTCCAGAGCACACAATACTGTATGTTGGCACAAGTTTCTGGGGCATAGAAACAGTTTCAACTGAACCCAACATTGCAAAGGACAAGACAGATGGAATATTATACAGGAGAAAAGAGCACGGGAGCACAATCAAGAATTAAAAATTGGAACTTCAGTAAGACAAAATTACTGCAATGGAGTTAAGAAATGTAACTAATGCAATTTGATGGTGCCAGGGCTTTTTTCTTTTCTTCTTTTATTTTTCAGTGAAATGAGAAAAAAACCTTAAGGAGGCATTTGAGAGAGAAGACAATAATTCTCACCCTGTATTTACACAGAGAAACATAAGATAACTGGTCAAAAAATGATCTAAATGCTGCTGACACAACAAAGGGAATTTGCAAGGGATTAAAAAGAGCTAGAATCATAAAAGCAGTGTGCAGGAATATGGTCTGATTGTTGTATGTCCTGGAGTTGATAGTACATGTATAAAGGAGATAAAAGGTTGTTATGGTAATAAAGGCACAGAATTAGCCTGACAAAAGCGTTAATTCATGCAATATTGTACAAGAAGCAGCAATGGGATTTATTTGGAATGCAAGTACAAGGAAACAAAATGAGTCAGAAATGACTGCTAGGTCACAGGATAGGCAGAGAGAGCACAGAAGTGCAGTGAGACAAAAAAGGTTCATTTTTAACTAGATAAAAAAAAAAAGTTCTTGGGTTGACATCTGGAAGTTTAGCAAGTGAGTCATCCTGTGATACATGTCAGGACAGAGAGGCAGTTTGTGAAGGAAGAACACCTGTATCTAGTCAGTGATAAAACAACAGCTGTAGTGTAATGCTCTCGTAATTCCTGACAAGATTAGAGGAAGAGTCTTGTTGGTGTCACATATGTCAAAAACATCATAGCTTTAATGAGTGCTTCAGGTACTTGAGTTTTTAGCAAATTCATTTTCCCATGTTTTTTGTATTACAACCAGGTGTTTCTTATGCATACAAATAAAAAATAGAAACAACAATCCCATCTATATTTAATAATCCCTTAGTTTGCTTGCTATCACCGATCAGCAAGCCAACTCATTCTTCTTGTCCTTGATACCCTGTAATTTTCTCTGGCAAGAAAGAATATATCTTTGGGTCTATGTTGCTGGTTTAGGCTATGTTCCTACTAGAGTAAAGGTCCTTGTGCTAAATTATGAACCACAATCCCATACTACATGGCTTCGTGTACTCAGAGCACAGCTAAACCGTGTGTGACCTTTGAATTAGATAACTTTCAAAAATTGCAGGATAAGATTTTTTATGTCTCTCAGAACTTGGATCTGTGTTGAATGTTTTGCACTTTTGATGCTTCCTCTTTCATGAATCTCAGACAAATATAATTTGGTTTGCATGCTAGAATGGTGTTATTTTTAGATGGGCAGAAGGAGATTAGATAATGCCGCATAGCCAATTTTAAAATAAGTTCTGCAAAGTACAAATTTCACTATCTAAAATAGCATCCAGAGTTGCTCACCATCCTCTGTCACAAGAATATGAAGCTAATTAGATATTGGGTAAGCCATAATCATATTATTGATTTTCTGTAGGCTTCTTAAGATAATCAGAAAGAAAAAAAAAAAAAGCCCATTTTTGAGTGATGCTTCATTTTTCTATTGATGCTTAAAATACTGGTCAAGAAATTAAAAAAACAACATTGCTGTTGTTACTAATAAGTAAATGATAAGTCAAAAATGCCTGTGGGGAGCTTTTTTAAAGTTTTGACTGGGTTTGCTATCCCTCTTTGCATTTTAATAAAACAGAAATCAGCCATCATGGACTGTCATGGCTAAATGTTGCCTGACTTCAGAGGTCAGTGATACCTGGATAGGACCATCAGCAAATGCTGAAGGGATGGTTCACCTCATGTGGCTCTACCTATCTAACACTGTGGGTCCAAGCTTTGGGCTCCTTTCCTAGCCCCAGAGGTGGGTGTTTCAGGTGAATCATGCTCTGGTGTTGCTGCTTTATGGCAGCTTCTACTGGAGACATGCCACATATAGATCAGGGTGAGCAGGTTATCCTCAGCTGGATCCTCTTCCTGGCAGTCATTGCCACTCTGCTGTCCTCATCCCCAGTCTTGTTCTTACAGACCTGAAAGGGGCCCTGACTTCCTGTGATCTACAGGCAGCAGGAGAGTGCCTGCTGCCCCCAGAGCACAACCCAAACTGGTACCGTACACCTCCTGGAAAGACACTCCTCAGACAGACTGGAAGCACCCAGTTCCTTGGAGGACTGTCCAAGTGGTGTGTGGGCCTGACTTAAACAAGTGTGCCCTAACTCCACTTGCTGGCTTCAGCTCCCAGATCCTGGTTTTTGTCATGGCTTTGATCTCATTTAAGGAGGCTTTCAAAAGCTGGCATCCAAATTCAGTGCATGATCAATGAGCAAGATAGCTGGCAAGGAAACACATGCCAGCTAATACTTTCTTATATTTCCTACATCACTGCCCCCAAGGAAAGTTATGCAGTGTCTACAGTCATCTTACCTTGAAACTTCTCAGATGCTCAGGCACATCTACAAAGTAAAATGCTGTCCAGCATATTGGTGTGCTCCTATGGGGCTCTCTGCGTAGAAAATGCCCTGCTGCACCTTTTTTCATACTACCTATAGGCACCAAATCCAGCTCAGAAGCAGAATAATCTGTCTTGATTTTATTTTAATTGTTTTAATAGTTTTATGACCATAATTTGATGAGAGGGACATGACTGTAGTTACATGCTCTTTGTGAGGCAATGATCTGAGTAGCTGAGGCACTGCAATTTGATGAGAAGTGACAGACATTGATCCTTTAATTTGAAAACTACAAGGTTGTTCTTTTCCACCCCCACAAAAACAAACAAACAAACACAAAACCACCAAGCTTTTGAGCTTTTGAGCATTCTAGACCTGTCATATCCGTATTTTCTTACAGCTACTGATCCCAGCAAAAAATGAGTGATAAAGTGTCCTGAACAGAATTTATTTGAATTGTTGTCATTAATTCAGTAGTTCCTCAGCTTTAAAGACGTGACCATGTGATAAATAAACTGCAGCAAACAGCAGAATAAAGGGCTGTCTTTCATCTGCTGTGGTCACCAGAAATGGCCTTACTTCCAGATTCTTTTCAATTCCCTTGCAGTTAGATGAAAATAAAACTATTAGGTGGGAGTGAGACACAGAGCTTTGAATACCAGTTGTGTAATCAGCTATTAAAGTAGCTGTGGAGAGGGATCTGGGCAGGGTGAATCTGAGATCAATTGTATGAGGTTCTACAAGGCCAAGTGCTGGGTCCTGCACTTGGGTCACAACAACCCCAGGCAGTGCTACAGGATGAGGCAGAGTGCTTAGAAAGCTGTCTGGCAGAAAAGGCCCTGGGAGTGCTGGTCAGCAGCAGCTGAACATGATCCAGGGTGTTCCCAGATGGCCAAGAAGGCCAATGGCATCCTGGCCTGGATCAGCCATGGTGTGGCCAGCAGGACCAGGGCAGTGACCGTCCCCCTGTCCTGGGCACTGCTGAGGCCACACTTCAAATCCAGGGGAGGGCAACAGAGCTGGAGAAGGGTCTGGAGCACAAGTCTTACATCTGAGGCATCTGAGGGTGTTCAGCCTGAAGAAAAAGAGGCTCAGGGGGGACCTTATCACTCTCTCTGACTGCCTGAAAAGGAGGGTGTAGCCAGGTGGGGTGGGTCTCTTCTCCCAGATATTAAGTGGCAGAACAAGAGGACAGCCTCAAGTTGCATCCAGGGAGGTTTAGACTGGATATAAGGGAAATTTTCTTCACTGCAAGGATGGTCAAACATTGAAACAGGCTGCCCAGGGGAGTGGGAGAGTTGCTATTCCTGGAAATATTAAAAAAGCATGTGGGATGTGGCCTTAGGCGTCAGAAGTTAGTGGTTGACTTGGCAGTGCTGGGATGACAGTTGGACCCAATGATCTCAGAGGTCTTTTCACACCTGAAGGATTCTATGATTTGATAATTTCAGCTGTGTTCAATCACAGTTTTCTTGTTTTGTCTGAGGAAGTGCCTGACAGTTCATTTTCTTATCAGCAAAGCCTATATACTGTGCTCATGCTTCTTGATAAAAAACACAGGGAAAGTCCCCAAGCTGTCAGATAACTGTCAGGTCTGTTAACTTAAATACAGTCCACATCTTTGCTCTCATCCCATTGCATACTTTGATTTGCTCTCAGCTGGAGAAGTCAGTTCTAACTACCCGTGATCTTGCAAACTGCCAGTCATCTGGATTTGTCATATTTTGCTAGAAGACGTCTTTAAATAAGGAATTTATCATCAGTTTAGTGACAGCATCTGTAATCGATTTTAAAAGTACTTTTTCTTTTAAAAAGCATCTTTGAAGATGTAGTCTATTTTTAGCTCTGTAATAATTGCAGAAACCTGATTAGGTTCAGTTCCTTTGTGCTTGGAATCACAGTGTGATACAGCAAATTGTCCTAGTGTCCATCAGGATTTATTGCATATATGGATGCAGCCAATGTTTGAAATCAATTCAAAGATATTATATTTTTGTTGCTTTAATTTAAAAAAAAGTAAAATTACATGTTTCAGCATTTCTAACAGGGCAAAGTAACTCTATTTTCCCAACACAGTACAGCAGCATGTCTATACCTTGCTTAGGAACAGTCCTTCCTCTCAGTATTACATAGGCTAAATATAAGTTTCATCACAAAATGGAGAACAAAATAATAGACTGTGTTCAGTGCTTATCACTTCTGTTATTTCTCATGACTTTTCTGGCTTCAAGGCATTAATACCAGAGAACAAATGGCCTTGTCCTGAGATGCTAACCTCCCTACCCTTCCCCACCCACCCTGCACAGCATCTCTGGTTGTCCTTTGGCAAGTGCTTCCCATTTACTTTCTGGGACTTTCTAATTCTATTGAAAATGCTGATATTCTGTTGATCTGGCACACAGCCTCTTATTCTGTGCCATTTCCAAAACCATCTCAACTCTTATATGGTGTTACGACATCAAAATACAGAAACTACTTTGTAAAAAAAAAAAAAAAAAATATTGTTGAGATCACAGAGTGATCTGTTAGTTATAAATAAGTATGATCTGTTAGGGTAGAAATGTGGGTGCTTCAGTGGTTGAGGTGATGCAGACATTTAGGTCCAAGTTAGCCACTAGCTTTGGGAGGTCATGCCCTTAACAGACTGACATCTCTCCATCTTTGAACAAGCAAGAGAAATCCAGCTGATCTAGCAGTCACTTGGCCAAGCTAGCTCTTTTATACAACCTACAACCCACTTCCTAGGGATCTCAAGATCATCTTGCCTAGGAAGAATTTTTTCAGAAGTATCTATTATGAGGTATACTTCCCTAGGAAGTAATTTTGGTTTTTTGTTTGCTTGACATTATTCACGGTAAATTCTTTGGAAATCATTTAGGTTGAGGCAGAGATTTTTAAGGTAAGCCAGCAAAACTCAGATTCCACAGAAACTCAGTGGCATCTGACACTTTTGTGCAAGCTCCTTCATCTCCTTCTGCCCTTCACAAGTGTGGAAATTTTGGACCAATTCTAATGATGTGTGCTTCAGAAATTTCAAATTGCATTAAAAAATGTTCCTTGTTCTTAAGAGCAGAAATATTAACAAGGGAGAAGAGGGACAGGACAACTCAGATAAGCATGGGACTGCAAAAATGAGCCAAAAGAAACATGCTTGATAGTTCACATGCAAAGGAGCAGCTCTGAATGTGGTTAGGAAACTGTATGATATAAAGATACCTGACATAGGAAAAAATACAGTCTGTCCAAGCTCTGTGACAAACAATACAGCAGGATGTCAAAGGGTGCAAAGAAAAAGCTGGAAATAAAACAAAAATGTGTCCAAATTAATGCCGGTCAGGGCCATTAAGGGCTGTCAGTGCCCTTGGGGCCCCAGTGCTCCCATCCTCAGGTCTCCAACAGCGTTTTCTAATTCAGTCCTTTTTTGTTGATCCTCCCAGGTGCTGAAGTTCATCCCTGAGGCTGGGCATACCAGAAGAAGGGGCAAAATCAGGAACAACATGTCCTTGGTAGATATACAGCTGGATCACCATGAGCGTTGTGATTGTGTCTGCAGTGCAAGACCACCCCGATAAAAAAGGAAAAGCAAAGAAAGAAAACAAAAAAAACAGACACACTAATTGCATCTTACTGGACATTTCCTTTCAAGCAGGATTGCTCTGAGGACCTTTACTCACTAATCATTTGAAATTTGCTACTAGCCTGCCTTTGCAATTAGCAAAAATCATTGCTGTGCTGATTAGTGTCATGGCAACTAAACGAATATATCATACATTTATGTATCAGCATCCAAGAATTTAGGATTGTGGTTATCTGTAGCTAGATTCTGAGGGTTGAGATTTTAAAAGCTCAGTTGCAGTCCTTAGGCACACAGTGCCCACTGAATTTAAATACCAAGTATGTAGGTATTTGTGGTATCTGGCAATGAAATAGCATTGTGTTTGTTTTTCACCTACCTGTTCCTAGACTCAAATTCTGCTCCCATTTCTACCTCTACAGCTCTCCTGATGGTAGATAGGGTTTTATGGTGGGTATAAATGAAGAGAGAATTTGAGCCTGTAGGAGTGCAAAAAGGTTTGCACTCCCCACTCTCAGAGGGAACTTCCCAGCATTCTGGCCCAACAGAGTGAGACGGAATGCATAAAATCCCTCATTACATGAAATTACACATCAATAAAGTCAAATCTCACTGTTTGTACTCGAGCAAGTCATGTGCTGAAATTAGTAGATGCTTTGCCTAAGCCAGAACACTGAGGGCGTTAGGGTGTGCGGAGGCTGGTGCTTTTGCCATGATGGCTCCATGGCAGCCATCGCCCGAGTACTTCCGCAGGAGGGGCTCCTGCCAGCTCCCCAGGCAGATACCTGTGGGCTGGAACTGATTTTGGTCACTACCTACCTGATCTGGATTCCTGCCCCTTGCCCAGTGTGGCCCCACAGTTGCCCAAGTGGAGCCCCCTCCATATGAGAAGGAAGAGACAGCCCTCCCCTTGGATCCTCCTCGCCGCAGTTCGAGGAGTGCCATGCTTTCCTGTGGAGGAAGTGAAGACAGGGCATTTGTTTGTTGAAAATATTGATTTGTTTTGCAGTTGTGTTACTGGGAAAAAAAAGCTGTGTTTGAGATTTAATTATCATTATTTGGTTTGGGGTTTCTTTATTTGTTTTTTAACTTTGTCATATATGCATTAATCTTAGTTATCTGAGGTTAGTTGACTCATTCCAGCTCTGTGCATCACCGTGGTTAAAGTGTTGACAGTGAATTTCAGTTTTTTGATTGCATTTCCTGAAGCGTATTAACTCATTAAGTAATGTCTGTCAGTCATGGAAAATGTGCATCATTTATTAACTTGCAGGAGAATATTACTAAATACCACCTCATAATAAAATTAGCACTTTAAAAGCTACGGCATAGCTTCCTATGCCTTTTAAACTATTGCAAAAGTGCTCTAGCTGAAAAAAGAAAAAAAAACCTTCCAAACTAGCTTTAAGGATTTTCAAATGCTGCTCTAAAAATGTAAAAAACCAGCAGATTTAAGTTTCGCAAAAAATTGGAGTTTTGATCATGAATGTAACAGAGGGAATAGGATGGCACATTTAATGGCTGAGGTTTTATTTTTTATAGTGGATACAGGCTGCATCAAATCATCTTGTCTATGTTAGCTCTTGTCTTTCTGTCTCTCTGAAAGAGTGAAGTAGGTTGAAAATAATGCGTTATAATTAGTGGAAAATAGCATGTGCTATAAAATACAAGGCCTTCAGTATGTTTTAGTACTCCACAGGTTTGTTACAAAAGCGCCCTAATGTTATCATTTTCCCTCTTCATCAGCTCAAGTATTTTGTAAGTGCTTTTTTATAATTTTAGCAAAACTTTGCTGAAAGATCCTTTAGAAATACTGTGTTACTTTCTTTCCTGTACTTTAACCTTGGAGATTCAGAAAGTGTAGGGGCTTTATTATTTATATTAATTTTTCCTTTCTGGCTCCCAGATGTCTGTTTAAAAATGCTCCTGAATGCTTACTTGGGAAGTGATTCATCATTTTTCAAAGCAATTCACATTTAAAGAACAGCCCTGTAACCAAAGATTACCACCTTCATTTTGTAGTTCAGGACTATTTAAGGAACATCTCATTCTTTTTCTGTCTCTAGCTTAATAGCAAGACTGACCCAGCCCTTCCATGAGTTTTAGCTAAATTTGGAATAAATTTGCATGCAAGACCTTGGAAGTACGGATTGTTTTTGAGATACCACACTCCTGTTTGCCCCTCTGACTGAATCATGCCTAAGCACTCTGATTTCATAGTTACCATTGGTTGCAGGATACACAAGTTTCCCAGGACTTTGTGCTCTAAGTGGTCCTTTAATTCCCACCCTGTGAGGGAAACTGGGCAGCAGGCAGTGGTGCACTGGGTGTGTGCCACCACCCAGAGAGGCTCTCCCACAGTGTGCCTTAGTCCAAAGATTGAAATCCCCCAGTTTGGGAGCATCCCTTTCCCTCCTTTGACTATATAAAAAGATTAGAAATTTCATTTGGACATCTAAGTGGGATACACAGAGGTAGATACTTCTTTTGGAGACTGGACAGCTGAGGGTTCAGCTAACTGAGATAAAGGCAGCAGTGGATGCCAGGGTGCAACAGAAAAATTCAGATGCAAGCTAAAAAAAAATCCTCTTGCTTTGGGTTTACCTTCTTAAATATAAGCTAAGCTTGTAATAAGGTTTAAAGTATTACTCCTGGGACACTTATTAATTAATGGAACCATTCACTGCTTCCTGCTGCCGTACAGACCCCATGCTCCCAGCCAGTGCAGGAGGGTTAAGGATGGGCTTCATGTGGCAATGTGGGAATGATAACATACACATGAACTAAGAAAAACTCCCCAAAACCCAAGCCTCAAGATGCAGTGACCCTGGTGAACCCAAATACCATCAAAATTTTTCTTTTTTATTTATTAGCAGAAATTGCAAAGATGTATCTCCATACTTTTCTTTTTCCTCTTTTGTCTCCATATAATGGTTGTGTTGTTTACATACTATTTTAACTTAAAGAGCAAAGCTGTTAAAAAAACTAATCTGGTTCAGTTTTATTGGTGGAATTGGAACCCCCCAAAATAAATACATTTTCAAAGGCAATTCAGAAAGAGTCCTAATTACAAACCACTCATCAGCTTTTTATTTACTATATTCTTCTGGGATAGAGCCTACTTTCTCAAGTGCAATCTATGTGTATTTTTTTAATCTCAGTTAAATGCAGCTTTCCAAACAGTACTTTTTACTTTATGCAGTATGTAATGTGTCTTATCTTGATGAAAAAATAAATACTGCTTTTGAAAGAAGATACTTCGAGTGATTATTCATATTTGGATGAAGAAAAACCCATTATTTACTGAAATACATTTCCACAACATGACAGTATCCATACTCACAAGGTCTCCTTTTGAATTTTAGCAGTCATTCCCAGGAGCATCAGGGAAGGACCAAAGTTCAATTTTGGGATAATTGAGTTTGAACCCCTGAGCTGGCAGAGCTGACAGCTGCCTCATGAAGCAGTTGCAGTGACAGCAGCGCAGCATTTCTTACAGCTGGATTAGGGCACCCCCCCCCTATATTTGGTGCTGATCTCAGCCCCTGCAAGCTTGGCTTCACTCCAGCAGAGATGTCCGCACTTGTCTTGCTGTAGCTGCTCCCTCCTGCCAGAGGAAGCTGCTGCAGAAGCTCTGTGTCTCACCTGAGCAAGGGCAGAGCTAAGCACCCAATGTGTGCAGGGCAGCTGAAGGAGCCTAGGGCCTCTCGAGCTGGGCAAATCTGAGATGTGCTTCTGAGTTTGGGCATTTCCTCCAGCTTTGCCAGAAGCAACTTCTGCTGTGTTGCGTCAAATAATAACCTTCAAAGCTTTGGTAACTGCTTTCAATTTAAGGTTCTCGTGTTAAGCTGAAGCTGCCTTAGGCCTTCGCTGGATCTTGGACTAAATAAGAACATGAAATTTTTGCCCAATTGATTATTCATGAGCTAGATCCACTGTCTGATAAGGGAACTACAGATAGAATACAGTAGTCTGGGAACCCAGCTTTTTAGTCTGTCCTCGTGCATGAGCACCTTTTCCTGTACAGTAATGCTACTGATCTGAAACAGCCAGACATTTAGATGAGGATATTTATCCCCTTTGGTTTGGTCCTTGTTACTCAGAGAAAAAAAAATTACTGTATATTTTTTCCATTTTTATTTAAGGCAGTCAGAAGAGACATTTTCTAACAAAGGAATAATTTCTCTTGTATACAGTGAGCAGGGTAGAGGAGATGTTTTTTGCCTTTTGGAAATGCACTGAATACACTTCATAGACAGCAACTCAGCAACTGCAAAATGTTCAAGGATGGCATAAAGCTCCTCCCACCTGACATTGCTACACACCTCCGGAACTAATGGCTAGCTAACACCGGTTTGTCCTTATGCTCACAGGACAAAGTGTGTGAGTGAAAGCTTTAATAAATCTGAAACTTGGAAAGCATCTCTGCATCCCTTCATCTGTAAAAGTATATGGTTCACAATGTCATTCAGGAATTTACCATCACCTTTTAGAAAAAGTAGTGGCTTTTTTAAACACTCATCTCCTTTTCAAAGAACACAGAATCTTCCTCTAGCTGATTTTAAGATCTGTAACAGCTGTAAAAATACTTGCCTGTGAATTCAGTACAGATTTCTCTTGCTCTTGTCGGGAGTGCATTGCCCATACACACTGCTGTAATGTAAATTCAGCAGAGGTCCAATTTGTGCTTATTCTCCCAGGGACTGCAGTGCAGCTCATAATGAAAATTTAGAAATCAGTATTCCTGTCTCTCATTCTAGGAGTTTTAACTTTGTTTATTGACAGTCTTAGTCAAATATGTTGAAATACATAACATTCATAGTTTTTTTGCTCATTCATTGACAGGCTGTGAAAAACTGCTTAAAGTGTTCAAAGTGCAATTTTCCATTTCTTTTCAAAGAATCATAGAATGGCTTGGATTGGAAGGGACCTCAAAGATCATCTATTTCCAAATATTCTCCTAGAAATGGAATTTCCAAACCAGCAAATGTTCTGCCATGAATAATAGGAGGGAAATGTTTAAGGTTCAGTCTGTCTTCTAAAATTAATTTGACTTAAGATGGTATAAAATTCTTGTAGCAAAAAATTGTATTTCAAAACTGAGTTTATATAACCTGATTTTTGAAACTGAGTTTCAAAACCTCATTTATGTATTGCTTATAGAAACTTGCTGTGGCACAGACACGCTTTAATAAAAATGAAAATAGTTATGTAATACCAGTTAGTGTATTTGATGTTTCAATTTCAAGCTGACAAAGATTTCTTCTTCACTTGAAAGAATTTGTTTCAGAACTAGTACAAAGCAAACAGGATAAAAATTACTGGGTACCTTCAAATATTTTGACATAAAGGGTCAAATTCTTTGACATAAGAAAAAATACCCTAAAATTTTATTCGTTGCATTACCTTAGAAAAATAATAAGAGCAGACATCTTAACCTTTTTGTTCTGAGTTTGGAGAGTATCATCTGAAGTAGGGGATACACTGAAATGAGCTCTCTCATTTCAGTCTGCAATCAGTTTACCCTTTCTGAGATGAAGGTGGTCTGGAGAACCACTCTTCCTATCAATGCAATTCTATCAAATCTTTCTATGCGCTCTCATTCTCATCACTTTTTGTCAAAAAGCAAAAAACTTCATTTGGTTTGGTAATACTCTACTTCCACTTGCATGTATTATGGGAAGAGAGAGGATTCCCTCCCCCAGAGTGGGGGCCCATTTTACATTGAAGAATCCCAGACTGGCTGAGATGGGAAGGGACCACTGGAGATGGTCTTGTCCAGCCCCCTGTTCAAAGCAAGGTCATCTACAGCACTACAGCAGTGCTCAGTCCTGTCCAGTTGGGTTTTGAATTTCTTCAGGGGTGGACATTCAGCTCTTTTTACCAGACTTTATGTAAAAGATGGGTGAGGCACTGGTTTTGACAAACTATGTGGAGACAGAGAAAAGTCTGACGAACCCTTGGACCTCCACTGAGGGCTGTGCCTCATGGAAGACTCTCCCATCTGTGATGACCAGGCCTTTCTCCCTGCCACATATGTCCAACAGTATCACCAGGATGGTAAATTCCAGGACCAGAATGAGTATCTTAGGTGGTGTGGGGATAAGGGTAAAGCATTCATGCCAGAGGATTTTTTTCCCCAAGGTACGGTAACATTTTTTTTTAGGTTAAATGACTAAAGACTTCTCTGCCAGTGCACAAGAAGGAGCAGAGGGACATATGGCATGGGAGGGAGCCCCAGCCACCTCACCACAACAATGGAGACCCCAAAACCCTCACTCCAGGCTGCCCTGGAGAGTCTCAGGGATGCGGCATACCCATCACCACAAGCCAAGAGAATAGGGTCCCCATCACCTCACAGAGAGAAGGGTGGTCACTGCTAGGGAATCACCACGGGAGGGTGATTGCATCAGGCTCCATCCACCTGCCAGACTCACTCTTCAGCAAGCCATCACAGGGATCCTTTATACATCATGCAAAGACTGAAGACTGCAGTTATTTTGCAGCTTCCAGATAGATTATCTCATTAAGGCATAGGAAAGCAAATTGTCCAGCTTTCCCGGAATATACAGGTCAGATGCAGGGCAGAGCAGAGCCCCCAGAGCATCTTCCTGAACTTGTAGAGCACCTGATGTGAGAGGCCTTCATTAAACTATTCTGATACCCGACAGATGGCATTCATTGCAACCTTTACATCAAAATACCAACCCTTGAATTCTGTTGCTAATTTATTTCAAAGGTCAGGCAAGGATTTGTGTGCCCTCAAGGAATTGATCGCATTTATAGGAAGCTGCACTTTCAGTATTCAAATAACCCCACATAGGCAAAGTGCTGCAATTTTCTCAGTTAAACTGTATCTGAGCACCAATTACACAACTGATTATTAAATGAAGATAAGCCATGTAGGCTTGCATGAAGAAGACTAATTGCTTTTTTCAATTAAAATAAGGACACTTGGGTCCAAATAAATACCCTGACAAACAAAGGTTAGTTTCACTGGGAAATGCAGCTACCACATACCTAAAATGTTTAGGAGTGAATGACTCATCAATTTTAATAATCAAAGTGGAAGTATCCCTTGAAAAGTCCTTCTACATAAAGCTAATTCAAGGAGCAAATGAAAGCTAGTCCTTACATTTTATTATCATAACATTGTAAAAAGCTGTGGCCAGCATCGAGAGCATTTTATTTTATCTGAGTTCTGTCTGACAAGCATTTTAAGAAGCTCTGCAACTTTCATCAAATACCAAACTGTTGTTCTTAACCCCTCACAAAAGTTCTTATTGAAAAACAGAAACCAAAGGTTACTCCTTGCATAGACTAGAGCTCCCATGGACAGGCAAATCTCTACATTAAAAAAAATAAAACCAGAGCATGTTTCAAATGATTTGTGGGTATGTGTTGAGAGAGTTTTCTTGTGGCTGATGTGTTTACAGGCAGCAGTTTGCTTTTAGTTTCCAAAACACCCTGTTGAATATTCATTTAGGGCCCTACTGAATAATCAACAGTGGCTACAAGTTGGTAAGGTGATAACCCACCTGTCAGCTGAAAGTGATAACCCACCTATAAACCGTATTTGAGGCATCTGCTAAGTGAACTGTTCCTCCCACTGACACCTCCTGCCTTCTCCACTGCATCCTGACACTAATCCAGATTAACATTACACAAACTGCAATCTCTGATCCGTGTGACATTGACCTTCAGGAACATGGGAGTAAACACTCTACAACTGGTTTGACCAAAGAAGCAACCTGACCTTTTTTTATGTTATCAGAGTGAAGGCTGGCATACAATATTGTTATTTACTCTTTATAAAATGTGTAAGCCACACAATTACATGCAGCATAGAGTAGGTACAAAGTTGCCTGTAGATAAACCCTGGAAATTTTAAAAGACCATGCTAAAGCCTTTAAGTCAAAGAAAACTTATGGAGGCTGCATGCTCCAGAAAAAACAAATTATCTAGGTGGTCCTTGAAAACTGAAAAGGACCTGATGAACTTTCCTGCATGTAGAGCACCTGATAAAGTACCAAATAATGGGGAAACTTGCTGTACAACAGTGTATGATAAATTACTCTTAGGTTGTAGTGATTTTTCTGGTCTTGGGAAGTTCCCAGAGCAATTTCTTTAACTGCATTTTGTTCCAAGCAGCTTCCTCTGCTTAGTTTAATTAAAAAATTGCAATAAGTCTCTGATCAAATGCATCTTGGGAACTTATCTGTGTATGTATAAATATAGCCATGCATATATATAATTATTCTTTCATATAAAAGTGTACAAACTATTACATAACTCTATATTTAAAAATAGGCAGAAAAAGTTCAAATCCTCCAACAAGATAAAATTCATCAGCAGGCAAAGAGAAATATTCTTATACTGCAGTTAAATTTCCTTTCTTTAAAAATCACTGAGGGTTTTTAATACAAGTGCTCTGCAAGACAGTCTCATTTTTCTCCCAGTCTTCTCTTCCAGGCTTCCACGGTTCACACCGGAAATCCTGAGATGTCTTCTCAGCACAGTTACTGAAGGTTGTTAGTTATGCTTCATTGTAACTCTTCAGCTGAATTTCTTCCTGTGAATTTTGCAGTTTGGCTTTCCTGCTCAAAACTTGAAAGATTGCCAACAGCTACGCTTTGTCTTTTGGGTGTTTAAACCTACAAGACATCAAAGAAATGTGCCTTTGACTGAGAAATTCAATGCACGAGAAAAGAGGAAATGCCACATATACCTCAGCCAAAGTCTTTGAATTAGGCATTGCTGTTGACCTCAGATATCTGTTAGAAGAACCCTGAGGTCTTACTGTCTCAAGATACAGCAAAGCCTGAAGATCTTAGGGAAATGGTGAACTGCATGAAAGCATGAACATTCTCCTTACCTTATTTCACTTGCAAGCAGCAACCTTGGGCTGTAACTCCTAGAAAACCCTCTAGCACTATCATTTTCATCTAAGGTGGTAATTAGTCTCGGGTTCATAGGCCACAACCTACAGAGAGAGGAGACCTTAAAGAAGTTATCCAATATGTACCACAGCAGTCTTGACAGACTGAGAAATGACACACAGAGGAATGATGAGGTCTTCTTTCCTCTAAAAGCAGCAAGAAGATTAGTCTGGCTTCGAGACTCTTTGCTTCAATTCAATATCATGATTGTACACTGCTTAGAAGTTGTTAGCACAGGATAATTAACTGAATCTTTGTCCCAGAAACTTAGCATTATTAAAATGTCTGGCAATATATCTCTGGCCCAGTCTTTTATCCTCTGCCAATCACAAAAGAGAATCAGGTCCATACAGGCCAACTTCCCTGACCATAACACAAGTATCTAAACCAGGTCAGGGAAGGAGAACAGAGAGGAAGAAGAGCTCCCTTGTCAAGGTCACCCAAAAGCTCACTTCAGTATAACTTCCACAGCTTTGGTTCCTAATGCATGTGGTTAATCAGCAGGTGGTACCATAAGAAGTAGGGACTGGTGAGGCACGAGAAGAACAGGTCATACAAGGTAATACAGAGGGTTACTAAGTCTTTTTGGTGAAGGTTGAAGGCTGGTCCCAGTAGACACATTTGTAGATGGAAAGCTGAATAACTGGGCTGAGTTGTCGCTGGTAACTAAACACACCCCTCCCAGGGCTTTGAATAAAGGTCATCTAGATTAACCGTTCCTACTTGATTGTGTAACCATTCCCCACCTCTTCCTTCTAAAACAGTGGTTTTACATGCTATTGCTACACAGACCTGAACTGGAATATGATGTTAAATACAGTTATATTTGTTAAATATGGTCTTGAGGTGGCATTTATAAGACTAGAATGCAGATATGCTGTCATATTCTGTACAGAGTAAGGTAAATTCAAGAACAAGCACACTATTGCATTGCAAATAAATAATTTTCCTCATTGAAGAAAATTACTAATATAATGCTGTTTATTCACACTGCCTAGTCCAAGGCGGTGCTTGCTAACTAAACTGGTCATGATGATTACATCATTCATTATTTCACAGTAAAATCTGTTGAAACTAAAAATAAATGATAGATCACTGCAAAGTGTTCTCTCACATCTATCGGCAAACAATGCTCTCTGTTCTTTCCAGTGATGACTGAATGGCAGGATGCAATGTAACAAAATAGTCATAAAAACTGCAGAAAACAGAAGCTTCCTGTCTATTAATTCTGAACTGTCTCTTAATTCTGAACAGTTAGGACAGAGTGAATCAATGGGCAATTATAAAGTACATTCCGACTAATAACAGGAAGGCTGAGTTTCCCTAAAAGAATCATTACAAGAGAATGTACAAGTGGCTGGGAAACATACCTTTCCCAACTGTTGTTTGGAATTCAGCTGAAATGGATTGTGTGAGGCAGGGGAAGCTATAGAAATTCCTCTTTCCTTTGGGAAGGATGGCAGATGGATTTATCATGCTTGTGGAGTACTAATTCTATTCAGGCATACAATGCCATATATCATGTCATTCATGGTGTGGATCATTACTAGAGGTAGTTCTACAGCAAAATGCCAATCCCTAAACTCCCAAGCTTAGTTGGAGTACATGCTAACAAATCACAGCTTGGTATTTCTATTATTTCTATTCCAACACAACCAGTTTGCTCCAGATTTTTCAGGTCTCTCCATATCAGGTAGTGTGTGAAAGCAGGATTTAATTTTAAACCCATGTCCATATCAGTTTTTTTTATCAGGATTCACAAGTTAGATGATTCTTGTTCACGAACAAACAGATATTCTTTCTGTGGTAGTCCTGCTAATTATTTTACATTAGATTCTGACTGCAAAAAAGTTATTTTGTTGAAACGATGGGGCAAACCTCTCTGTCCAAATCAGAGCAGCCATGCTTCACTGGAGCCACAGTTTTCAGCTTGTGCTGAGTATTTATTTACATGCATGAAATTGACATCACCACAGGCTAAAAAAACATTCTAAGAGCACACATCCAAAAATGAACACAACTCAGGTTTTCATTTCCCCCAAATTTCCTGATGTGTGATATTATTTGAAAAAATAGTGAAACTTAGAATATGTAGATACCTTCTTTACAAATACTTATTTTCTGTAGAGGCTTTCCTGAGTAATTGATGATAAAATTCCACCTAAAACCATTTTTTCTGAGAAAAGCATAAAAAACCCAATCTTTAAAACGGGTTCCTTTCCAACCTATGCACAGCTGGTGATTTGCAAGCCCTGATGGTGCCTACTCTCCCTGCAGCAACATTGCTCAGTCAAACCTCATTGGCATCGGCCAGTGCTCATTCCTGAGCAAAGGGTGCCAATAAAGCCTGCTGGGAGAGGCTGAACTCCTGAGCACTCAAGGAAAATGTGGATATTGCAGATATAGTAACAGAAACGTAGCACTCACAGGATTATTTTTTTAACAGACATATGTTGATTCTGGTTCCAGAAAAAATAAAAATATTTATCAAGTAGCTGTCTAGCATAGCTGATTATAATTTCCCAGTCACATTAAAGACAAACTGGATATTGAAAATCACCTCCGAAATTGAGAATTTTTGTAGACACCTAATGTCTTCATTTACTCAGTGTTGGGCCCACTGAAGTGTGTGATGCATTCGGAAAAAGCCCAAAGAAATAATTCAGGAGAATATTATGGACAGGATAAGCAATATGAATTTGAGGAGAGATATTAGACTGAGAAACTATGGTGCAGTAAGCCTGGTGGGAACTGTGCAACAACCAAAAGCTCTGATGATTAACTCCCCATGACATTCAGGTATCAGAGAGGGTAGAACTGATCTTATTAGTTGAGGAATGAGTCAAGGACCATGCTATAAATTATGCTTTAGCTCTCTCCAAAATCTTCTCTGTGTTTCTTACTGTGCTAAAGAAATCCTAGATTGCAGAGAAACAAATGACAGAAGCCTTGCAGGAATTAAAGTGCAAGATAGGTACTGTGGCATCTTATTTCTAGTGCTGTATTTCTTAGCAGCACTGGCAGAATGATAGAGAAGGTTCCATTTAATTTAGTGCTGCTTTCATACTGTAAAGAAAGACTGGATTAATTTTGTTTCAATCTAGTAAACAGAGACAGATTCTAAACACTAAAACAAATTTGTGCTGCAGTTTATTTCTCAAACCATTTTTTTTAATTGTAGAGAGTAAATATCATGTGAGTTTAAAAATAATTACCTGTGCAGTTTTTGAGACAGAAAACAAAATTTTCCAGAAAAACCACTTACAAAAACTGTTCTACAATGAGGTAGAAGTATTTATATACAGAATATATAAAGCATCAGTTTCCTAGAGTTTAGGGTTTATGGTTTATGGTATACCTTTAAAGAGAAAGAAAAGTGTCAGAGGGGTATAAGGGTCCCAAACCTAGAAGCTGAGAAGAAAATTCATCATAAGCTGGAAAACAAGTTAATTTGTGTGTTGCTGATTCTGGTTTGGTTTCATGGATCTGAGCCTGTCTAGAGGGTACAACTTCGATCTCTGAATCTCAAAGAGACTTGTTCAGAATGGAATTTCAGGGAAGCTTGTGTGTGCATGCTAAAGTTAATTTCTTGAAGGTAATGAGGTTTAGTAATGTTGTCACTCTGACTTAGGACGGTTTGTACTTCATCCAAAAAGCCAGGTTCCAGTAGCTTTGATAGCAGTCTAGTGGTCTTAAGCTGCTTCTGCTTGAGCTCCACTGCTGCTAACACATAATCATGAAGTGAGCTACACCATGGAAGTATCTAGTATTATTAAAATTAACTGATAAAATAAAATAAAATAAAATAAAATAAAATAAAATAAAATAAAATAAAATAAAATAAAATAAAATAAAATAAAATAAAATAAAATAAAATAAAATAAAATAAAAATAAAACCAAACCAAACCAAACCCACCCCCCCCCACCCCCCCTTTGGAATCATGATTTTAAGCTGTTAGGAAAGGCTGGCTGGAGAAGGCAATATCACCTTGTTCTCTGACAGCATAGTGTGGAGCTTATTCAGCTTTGTTTTTTTGCAGTTGGAAGTAAATTCTTTATCATAAATTAGGTAATTTTAATAATTAATTGCTTTAGCTAGCTAAACTCAAGTTTATTGGCAACCATTTAAAGAGACAGAGAAGGAAGGAAGGAAGGAAGGAAGGAAGGAAGGAAGGAAGGAAGGAAGGAAGGAAGGAAGGAAACACATAAATAAATAAAAAATTAAAATCCAATCCCTATGGAGAGAGGTAACTGCAGAAAATTATGCCTTTGCATGGAGTTGCAATGGCACGAACTAAGACAATTCTGAAAAAATCTAAAAATCCTGCAAGTTGAACAAAGTAAGTGTTCTCAACAGGATCAATCTTGCATTAATACTCTTGATTACAGCTTTGTGATCCTAGCAACACCACCTGCCATGAGGAGCAATAGCCAGACTGGGAATTAGTGTTATTAATAAAATGTGGTATTTTTTCTTGTTTGAATGTTCATAGCAGAACACGCAGGCATTTAAATATGTAATTAAACGTTACCTGCCACCCCTGCTGACTGCACAGTAAATAGTGCCAATTTTTCAACAAAAATTTTTTGAGTAATGCTGTGCTGCAGTCAGCAAATTATTCTTAAAACTCTGCAATGAAAACAAGTACGCTGTAAGTTTTACACAGTCTTTAAAAGAAGTAGAAACTTTAACCACCTAATTAGTTGCCAAAAGCATACATTACCACTTTGGATTTTGAGGCAAGATTCATCAGCTTGCCAGAGAAGAAATACTATCTGAGCAGTGCACACCAGGGCTTTCCATAGAACCTACAGAATTTTACTGCACTAGAAGGGGTATGTTTTATAGCCTATAAAAGCATGATTTCATTAAGGAATTTTATCATATGCAACACTGCATAAACTACCTCTTTTTTCACTAGAAAAATTCCCACTGAGATCGACTGGGAAACTGTCCAATTCCCAGACTAGGGATTCTATGTGACAAACAGAATATGAAACAGTAGAATATAGTTTTTTATTTCAAACAAATTATGATTTCTAGGTAGTGTCTGGCATTGCCTTGTGAAGGATCCTGTTTCCCCACTGAAGGCCAGAGTTGTGGTTCCATAACACAAAAAGGCCTCTGAGTGCTCTCAGGCTTATGTCAGGGCTCTTCTATGCTGGAACATTGCTGAGGATTGCAAAAGAAGTTTCTGGGTAGCAGATCCCAAATAACAGGAAATAGCTGAGAAAAAAAGTAAGAACCCAAGAAAACAGCATGAAGCTGAGTTGAGGGAGATTTAGGTTGGATATCAGGAAAAGGCTTTTCACCCAGAGAGGGGCTGGACACTGGAACAGGCTCCCCAAGGAAGTGGTCACAGCACCAGCCTGACAGAGTTCAAGGAGATTTTGGAGAATATTCTCAGGCACAGGTTGTGACTCATGGGGTGTCCTGTGCAGGACCAGGAATTGGACTCAATGATCTTGATGGGTGTCTTCCAACTCCATGATTCTGTGATTCTTTGATACTAGTAGTTACCTACTACTAATGGTATTCTACTGGATTATTTCTATGGACAGTACATTGTTCTTCCCACATGGCAATAACAGCGGGTATCTTCTTCAATCCTGGTAATATTAGTGATTCAAGGTCTCTAGTCATTTGTGTACAATTACAAGAAACTAAAATCTTGTTCACATGTTCTAATACTAAAATGACAGTTATGTAAGTGGCTTATTCACTGTGATGGAGTCAGTCTTGCCTAACTGAGTAAAAGCAAGGTTCATTTCATTTTCTATTTGGATACTGAATTTTATTAAGTTCCGTGATCCTCCTAGATGTTCTCCTGCTTCTTTCCTCTCTGATTCTACCAAAGATTTTTCTTTTTGTCACCTACAGATTCAACTACTTTAGATCACTTTGTTTTAGAGTTTGGATAAACCACATGTCTAGGATGCATTTTGATAATCTCCAGAGGTGTCCTCTCATCATGGCTGTACAGGAGAAAGGATAACTCTAATATTTGGACCCGCTCCCCTTCTTACAAATGACTAAAATGTAGAATGTAAATGAGTAGAGCAAAGATGAATCTAAGTTGCTACAAAGCATTTAGATGAGATATTTGACAGCAATAGATGAACTTCTCTTGATCTGAGTTCACAGAAATCAGTAAGAGACAGCTTTCATTTCATTCCAGAACATAAAGAAGGAGCATATTTATTCAAATTCCATTTAGGTTTAGATGTTTGGTATTTGTGCAAACGACAAGATCCCTCTATAGTCAACAAGGGTGAGATTCAGTCGACCAGGTGAAGATGTCCATAACATCAGCATTCAGAAGTAAATCAACAATAAGAACATCCCATATATAACCAAAAGAGAGAAATAGACAACCTAAAGTGGATTGCTACATTTAGTCAGAAGAATTATGCCCAGAAAAATGCTTATTTCCCTACAGAAATTTTACCAGCATGGTCAGTGTCTGCATTGTAGACTTCCAACAGAAGTGGAGATGAAGAGAGATGAATCCCTGTAACAGGATGAATTCCCTGATGAAACACTGTTGGAGTCAAAGGTGCCTCTGAGGTAGGATGAAGTACCCACTAGACAAAGTTGTGTGTGGCTGGAGCTGTGCTTCTCTGTTCCTATCTTCTTATCTTCCTTTACTTAATTTAGTAATGAAATACAGCTTCTACCTTAGACATCTGTTAGGTAGCTGACTGCAGAAATTAGTGCATTCTCTGGACGTTGTACAAGCCATAAATTTAATGAATAATATGACATTTCATCACAAAAATTTAGTACCTAAGTCCATATTTAAACTAGTTTTTTCTCCACTCTTTCAAAGTTACTGAGTTCACCCAGCTGTCTTTGTTTTCTGCAGGAAGCATATGTTCCCAGCACTTGGACCTTAACTGTCTGTTTTAATTTAAGAGGTCTATTGAGTTTAGGAATATGCAGCGCCAGTGTAATCTGATATATGTGAACAAACAACGAAGTATTGACTGGGAAATAATGTAAACCAGATAACAGTTGTGAATTCTCTGCAAGACTGTAAACATGATACCCAAAGGCCAGAACAAAAGGAGTCTTGTTTAGTGTCTTCATCGTTGTCTTGTGTATAGAGAAGTAAAAACTTTAAATACCTTTAAATGACAATACATAGGAGGTGAAAAAAAGGAAGGAACTGTGAAAACAGTACATTATAAAGTCTCAGTCCAAAGGGACCCTGAAAACTGGCCAGCAGAGATCACACAGATTTCAGTAGTGGAAAGCAAAAATCTCTGTGCCCAGGTGGACCAAGTCAGTCCACCAATGCAATCTGGGAGATGACCAGCTGAGTAGCAGCCATGATCAAAGGACAATTCCTGTTGGCATCAGGCTGAACATCAGCCAGCTGTGTGTTCTCAGTCAAAGAGTGCAAACTGCATCATACATTAGGGTGATTTTCATCAGCTGAAGTTGATGGGTGGTGTTCCCCCACATTTACCACTGATGAGGCAACACCAGGAAGCCCATGTCTAGTCACCCTAGTTCAAGAAAAACATTGAAAGACTGGAGAGAATACAAGAGAGTGAGGAAACCTTGAGTTCATGCCCCATGAGGGAAGGCTGAGAAATGGGTTTGATTGATCTGGTGAAGACGAGAGTTAGGAAAAAGCTAAGAGTTGTCAGTGGCTGTTTGAAGGAGGCTTAGAGAAGCAGCAGTGTGAAACTCATTTTGGTATAGAATGGTGTAAGAAGGAGTAACAGTCACAGTTCCTGGCCTGAGACATTCTGCATGGACATGAGGAAAAAAATTTTTTGCAGCAGTGCAGCCCTGTCACAGGCTGCTCAGAGTCATTCAAACCTCCATCCTTGGAGGCTTTCAAGGCTCAACTCACTAAAGCCACATTGCCATCACCTAGTGTCAGCAACAATTCTGCTTTAAGCAAGAGGTTGGACAAAAAGACTCCAGGACTTCCTTCCAAACATATAAGTGACTCTCCAAGACTCCCACATAGTTCTGATGCATAGGAAAAGTATGAATGTATTAATTTTCAGAAATTAGTTAAATAATTTCAAGGCCTTTTAGAAATGTACCACATATGTAGATGACAAATAATTTGCATCCTCTTCCTCCTTCTCTACCTTCCTTCCCCCAGGGCAGATCAAATAGATAAGACACATAGTGAGCAGAGACCAGTTGCCTGAACACTGATATTCAGAAACACATTTCTCAGATGCTCTGTGGTATCTGATACAGCCGGCTGGGACCAGTAGATGTGAAACAAGATCTGTGGAGTCCCAAACCCTTCTGGAAAGGCAGAAACCTGTATTTAGAAGACTGCATCCTACCCTATTAGTCAAATAATTTATTGTATTTCTGAGAAAGCACAGTGGCAGCATGGTTAGACTAACATTTCACTGAAGCTTTTTTGTTTAAATGTGTCAGTTGTGGCAGATAATGCTAGCAATAATTTGATACTGCTGATTAAAACATAAAATTGCAATATCTCATTTAAAATAATTTTCAGGGTCTTAGGGTACTTCCTTCAAGTATTTGTCATCAAACACACTGAAAAAGATTTATGAATATCCTGGAGAGCATAACTACATTTTAACCACTATTTTCCCTTAACCCTGTAATCTGTGTAGTCAAGACTGACACCAGTGATTATAAATAACAGTTATCCAAATTAATAACTGTAATACTACAAATTTGTGAAGAAAAGAAAGATACAGGATTATCTGGGCAGGGTTATAATTTGCTGGTGTGCAATTCAGAATTTGAAGGAGAAATGAAATATCCAGAGAAAAATAGAAGACAAGTATAACTATTTTTTTCAAGATATTGTCCTTCAGCAGTTTTGAGTGCTAAAAAAACCCCAGAGTAACAACAGTTAAGACATAAAAAAATATCTATTATGAAAGCCTCAAATTCACAATTAATTAGACAAATAGCTTATTTTATGCCTATGTTCCAGAGAGAAGAGGGTTTCAGGAGTTGCCAAAGACACTGAGAAAATAAGGACTTCTGGAACTTTTCATTATTAATTCCACGCTTAATCACCTGTATTGTTTTTCTTCCTTTGATTGTCTTTGGGTTTTCTTTGTTTTATTTATTTTTTTAATATATCAATCATCAAGAAACCGACAAAGACATAAAAATTTAACCCAATAACTGCCTATTATACCCAGCATAAAGCAAGAACACAGATATAGTGGTACACATATGCACATTCTAGTTGTCAGTTTACTATTTAATCTTTGTGGGGTTTTTTCCTAAGATGTTTTGGTTCTGAGTTTGATTTAAATTTAATAGAAGAAGATATTCTCATGAATTCAGGTCTTTTGTTTTACCAGTTATTCACAGAGAATTTGTTGGACCAAAATAATATGAATGTCAGCCCCACTCAGTTTCATTGCCTGGAAGGAGAACCCACAATACACACAACTCTATGGATGACCCCCAAAAGGCATTATAAACTTAGGAGAGGTAAGGACAACAGTGTACACTGAGATGAAATCTCTTCAGATAGGGATACCAAAAATTAAAAATCACAGTTTAAACATCAACCCAGAGACTTGAACCTGTATACAGTCCCCAAACCAGTGTTTGCTCTTTAATATTTCTCTTCAAAGCTACAGCCAGTGAAAAGTAGCTTCTAACTCTCAGTGACATTTAACGACAGACATCTTTAGGGAATTGAAATTGATTTTCCACAGCTACCAGTGTAAAGAATTTTTGCCTGGGAGTATACAGTGATACCAAGGTCAGAGGATTTGAAGACAGCAACTTTTACAGGGTTGGACTTCAGCCATGTGGTCATTACAATTACCAATTAATGTCTCCCATTTTACACCCTAAAGTCACCTGCAATTTCAAAAGAGATTAAGAAAAATGATCCTTGCAAATTCATGGGGCCAATTCTCTAAAGTCAAGTATCAGACTCAAAAGAGTCTGGCAGGAGGGAAGACATAAATCAAAACTAATAAAAAAATACCAGTGCACTTAGTGCTGGATCCGCAGTCGTGTGGTACAGCCAAAATATATACCATTCCCTTTAATCCTGCTGCTGTTGCTTTTTGGGGAAAGTGGGCTTATGGAAACAAGAAAAGGAAGTTGACTGCTTGGTCGATAAGCTTCTGGCAGGGTCACATTGGCTTTTCCTTTTTCTAAGAATATTTTAGAGTCCCTTTTATGATTATTTTTTTTTCTCAGGGTTCCATCTTGTCTGAAGATGGGACTCTACCTACTTGCTCTTAGGTAGACAATTTATAGATAGCGTGGAACTCCTCTCCATCACTATTTTGTCCACATATCTTTGAATTCTGAGCCTCTTCTACTGCAAACCTCGATTATCATTCAACCAGACAAGAGGACAGAAGAGGGAAAATTTTATATGGCACTGTACAAACCAATGCAGAGAAAGTGCTGCTCACACACAACAATAACACACCCAAGAACACACAGAAAAAAATTACTCCTGTATCATCCCTGTCTTGAAGTATAACCTTTTGGATCTGAAATAGAGCTGAGAACATGATTACTGTACATGGGGAGTTGACCCTGAGTAGACACCAGGTACCCACCAAAGCTTCTCTATCACTAACCTCTGACACTGGACAGGAAAGAAAATATTATAATTAAATTCTCATGGCTTAAAATAAGAACAGGGAGAAATCACTCACCAGTTACTGTCATGGGTTAAACAGACTTGACTTAGGGAAATTACTTGAATTTATTACTAATTAAAATCAGAGTAGAATAATGAGAAGTAAAACTAATTTTAAAAACACCTTTCCACCACTCTTTCCTCCTTCCTGGGCTTCACTTAATTCCCATTTCTCTATCTCCTCCTTTCCAGTGGCACAGGGAGACAAAAACGGGCTTTATCATCAGCTCATACCACGGTGTTTCTTCTGCTCCCTCCTCCTCAGGCGAGGATTCCTTCCCAGCTCTAGTGTGGGGTCTCTCCCTCAGGAGAAATCTTCTCCAATGTCAGTCCTTCTCACAGGCTACAGTTCTTCATGAACTGCTCCAGCATGGGTCTCTTCCACAGCATGATATCCTAGGATGCTCCAACCTGTGTACCCCCCCAGGATCAGGAGTCCTGACAGAAAATCTACTCCAGTGTGGGCTTCTCTCTATGGGGCCACAGGTCCTGCCAGGGGACTTCTCCAAGGTGGGCTTCCCACAGGGTCATAGTGGTTTTCTGGGTATCCATCTGCTCCAGTGTGGGGTTCCTCCAGGGGATGCATGGATCTGCTCCATCATGGATTTCCATGGGGAAACAGGAGCACAGCTGCCCACCATATCCTGTACCAGGAGCTGCAGTGAAATCTCAGCTGGAGCACATCCTTTCCTTCCTTCTCCATGGACCCTGAGGTCTGCAAGGCCATTCCTCTCACATATTCTCACTCCCGCTATCTTCTGGCTGCAATTATATCTGTGCAATAACTTTTATTTCTTCTTAAATCTGTTATATTCCAGAGGCACTACCACCATTGCTAACTGGCTTGGCCTTGGCCAGTGTCCCTATGTCCACCATGGAGCCAGCTGGCATTGGCTCTCTCAGACATGGGGGAAGCTTCTGGCAGCTTCTGACAGAACCCACTCCTGTAGTCCCTCCCACTTCCAAACCCTGTCCATGAAAACCCAGTACACTGCAATACACTTTGGAGACTCATCCTTGCTTCACTTCCTTCCCATCCAGTGCTGAATACCAGCTGTCTGAAAGGCCACCTGAGAGCAAACATTGACAACTTTCTATAAACTATTAGATACTGAAGTCAAGATGAGACTGAATCCCTTCAGGGTCTCTCTATTTTCAGTGGAAAGAAATCTGATTGAAAGAGAATCAGAAAGTAATTTAGTGTATTTGTGCTACCACACAATGTAAAACCCTGTATGTACGGGAGTTATATGACTGATATAAATGAATAAATTCATTTTCCTATGAAATGTGGCTCCTTTAATTTTGTGAAGAGGCAGTGACTTAACACCTTTATTATTCTTCTGAAGATGTTGCACTGGGTAAGACGTTTATCCAAAGTTATTGACTACCCAGTAAAAGACTGAATTCAGAAGTGTTAAAGGGGCAGAAAAATCCATGTAGATATATTTTTGAAAATTACTCTGCCAATTGTTAAAAAGATGTAAGTGGAAAGGCTCAGAACTGCTAATTATTTGAACCATTTAAATGGGAAGTGCTGGTTTCGTATTTAACATCTTTGCATTGCACTAATCTGTGCTGGCAGCAGAGTCAATGAAAGCTTTACAGGGAGCCTGAACACAATGTGATTTTTCCTAGTCAGATAGATCTTCCCTGTTCCCGCTATCCTTATTATCCCCCTGACAATGCATCTAACAATTGGAATAAATGTGTAATTGAGATCTATGCTGCAGAGTGAATTTTCTCTGAAAACATTTTGCAGGAAACAGCCACAAGCAAAGGCTCAAGTTTTGTATGAGTTGCATGGAGTTCTCCTTGCTCTGGGGGACGGGAGTCTCATCTAGAAAACAGGAATGAGCATCAGTCAGGAAACTGTTTGACTTCCAAATTAATTTCTGATTCCAATTCAGTAGCTGTAAGGCTTTCCTAAAGAAAAAAAAAAATCCAATTGCTAACAGCTGTGGGATTATCTCAGGTGTTTATTGCCTCTGTTCATCCTGATTGAAAACAAGAAAAACAAAACCTCATCACAGGTATCACTTTGGATGAAAAGTGGAAATGAAATGGCAGAAACAAGAGGCAAAATTGACTGGATGAAAAATAGCAATTGCCTCATAATCTTCTCATGCAAGCTGCCAAGTCCTGCCCTAAAGGCACTTGCTAAGACGATAGCTATAAGAATATAAACCAACTTCCTGATTCACTCAGTCCAGTCCCTTGATGTTACATTTGGCCAAGTTATAAGTTTCTCCTAATTATATTTAACAAACTCTGCCTTAAAAAGTATCGACTTTCTTTCCTCAGTAGGAGGAGCTTTGGAAAAGTCTACCAACGATTCAGTCTTCAGAGGATTAAGAAATTTCTTGTAAATTCTGACCTATTTTTATTTATAACCAATTTATACCAATTAATTTTCCTGCCAGAGAAGCCCTAAAGTTCAAGCGACTCTTACCCACCTTGGAGAAATATTACCCATATTTTTACAATGAGCCAGCATCAATTTATTTGCAATCTACCTTTAAAACCTTTCTATACACAGTATAGACCATTCAAAATCTCCTCAGAAGAGATATACTTTGGAAGACTACTTATCAACTGGACTGCTGCTTAGGAAAAAGAGGAAGTTTGGAATTTTTTTCCTTCTCAGGCTTTGAGGGTTTGAATTCCTTGTTCTTGGTTCCTCTCCGTTCCCAGAATATCCCCTTAGTTCACAAAAAAAA
>VWZU01003588.1:215426-228002 GCA_013397095.1 Sterrhoptilus dennistouni
CAGAACTGGGGATATTACACAAAGCAAGTCGAATTCCAGCTGACAGGACTGAATATGCCTGTGAGGGAGCCTGACTCCTGCTTGTATCCATTGACCTGAATGTCAGCCTTTCCCTTCCCAACTGATAGAGAAGACTGTTGCTCAAAGTCAGGACAACCACAGCTACTGTGTCTATCAGTAGCTGTGAAGAGTTAATACCCCCTCCTCTCTTCTCTTTGAAGGTCACTGCAATTCTATGACCTCACATGAGCTTGGGAGGCGTAAGACCACTTCAGTATAAGGTACGCACAGAAGTGTGGGACAGAACCTCAAGACACCTCTCCAAACACCTATTTCTCAGCTGTTGATGCAGGTACTGAGGGCTATGTACCCTTGTTACTGTCCCAGCTCACTGGGAAGATGTCCATTTCTTTCAGCAGCACTACAGAGGAAATTTCCACCCTTCTTTATGAGTTGGGAAGGTCTGTTCTGCTGTCTGTGCTTCTTGGTAATAGTACAAGTAATGAAACAGTGACAGTAGAGGTAAATGAGTACAAAGGAATAAGTCATGCTGGTCAGTGGAGACAGAGGTCCTTTTCTTTGTGAGAATTAGGAATTATTATCTTAAATTATTTAGAAACTAGGTTTCTCCATCACAAATATTGGCCAGTCATCCTCTAGTAGCCTGCTTTTGATTCCTGCAGTTGGATTAATTACTATGTAAGAAACAAGAGTAGAGAATCAAGTTTGGTCTGTACACACCCACTTCCAGCCCCTTGACCCACACTCTATTTTCAAGGCTTAAGTAGGGAGATCCTGTCAGTAACAGCGGTCTGCATCAGAAGCCACATCATTTCAGTGCATCAGCTCTAATGCTGCATTGCCAGCTATCTCGTTGGGTGAAATTATAGAAGAATTAATGGCTACATTAAAATAGAATTTGCATTGGGGTACTTATGGCATTCCCATTAAAATCACATTAGTTCATAGTGATTAACACTCTTTTACTGAGCATGGAACAAATTAATCTCTGGATGCTTTGTCTTACCTGTGCCCAGGAAAGCAACTTGCAGAAGTAGATAGGGGATGCATTATGTCTGTTGTTGATAACTATTCAGTGCCTGTTTCTAATCAGAGCAGGTGGAAAGTGAACCTTAACAGACCACTGTGTAAACAAGAACACAAGAAATTCATAATTCACAAGGGTGGTCAAGTGACTCAAAACCACGCTCACTTTCTCAATGACCAAAAGAGACCCATGACCATTTCCAAAATCAGTGCATTAGATTGTATTTTTTTCCAAACAGTGATGCTAATTATTTTGAATTTGCTGAAATTATTACTTTTCAAGCCTATGACAGCAGAAATCAATTGATGCTGAACACACAAATCCTTTACTTCCTCAGCCAGTGCTTAGATGTGATCCATTGGTGTAGTAGTTCTAACTAAGCTCTGCGGAGTGCAACTCTTGATGGTGACAGGAAATAAAGTTGGTTTATGTCATACTGGGAGAAGCTGAGTGAGCTGTCACTGTTCACCCTGAAACAGAGACTGGAAAATGGGTGATGTTGTCTACAGTCATCTGATGGGATATTGCAGAGGAGATGGAGCCAGACTATTCTCAGACCATGATGGTTTTTAATGTCCCAGTCAAGATCAACATTAGCTTGTTCAGTCTGAGCCAAAACTGACCCCAAAACAGCACAAAAAGCTCCACTAGCAGCTAGTAGCCCAGAAGCCTTTTATCCTCTGCAGAAAATGCTTCTTTGATGCCATTCTTTTGCCCAAATGACTTTAAAGAAAGAGAATATCTCAGTACTTTTCATTTTGTTAGCTACTTGCTGATAAAATATTCAAGGCTCCTGATGGGAAAGTGGTGTTTCCTAGCTGAGCTATATTGTTTCTTCTCCAAACCAAAATACTAAGAATTGTTAAAAGAATAATTTAAAAAAGCTCACTCTGAGGCTGAAATAAGGAGCGCAGAGCTCTACAACTCAATGCTTCAGGAAATCAATACTCTTAAATAAAGGGTAGTTTGTTCATCTCCATATTTTTTAGTTAATTTAGTATTACCTCTCACATATACTTCACAGAAGATTTTTTAATTGGTCAGCAAGAGGGATCCTGAAGGATTAACTCCCTGAACATGGAGCAGAATACATTTTAATTAATAGGTTGCCTTGTTAAGAAAATTAAGTAATTAGACAAAAATTATTCATAAATGCTACAGAAGCCCATTGCAAAGATGCACATAGCAGCAGTAGCATAAAAAACAAGTCTCCTTGATCACACTTTGAGAGACAGTGCTGGAGAAATCATGATCGATTTATTTTTGGCAGGCATAAATAATTTTCATGGCTTCCTTATACGGAACTAATTTCACCTTCTGTCTTCAGTAGCCACACAAGCATCGTGATGGCTTAAAACTGTCACATAGTTGAAGAAATAGTGCAGAGAACCACTCAAAAATTACCTATGACCTAAAATTTCTTTGATAAAGACTAATCAACTTCAGGAATTGCCTTAATAAAAATACCATTATATTCATAGAAGTTGTGAATGCAAAGATGCAAAGACAAATCTGTATTTTCAAAACTAAAAAGTAGTCATCATTTATTGAAAAAGTACACTATATTTAAGGTTATAATTTAGGAAAAAATTATCATGCATTCCTCATTTTTTTCTCAAAAACCTGCCTGTAGACCTGGAGTCTCCTGTATTTATCTCTGACAAAAGGAGCATTTGGAGAGAGTTTGAATTAAATCACTTCAAGGTCATTAAAGAGCTGTTGCTATTTGTTTTGTTTTATTATTAAAATATTCCATTCATATAAAGCACTTTTAAGGAGATCAACATTTCTATTCATGATTCTTCATTTGTTTCATGACAAAGTTTAAAAGGCCGTATAGAATAGACCAGTTAAAATCCTCTCCACAATAACACCTTTCTGATTAATCAGAAATTTAGAAGCCAGACAGGCAGTTATTCTCTCTTCCTTTTCTCTGTTTTCTTTATGTTTGCATTAAAATTTGCTATACCTAATTTGTATATATATAATGTAACCATTTATTGACATATATAATGCAGCAAGATGCTTTCCTTTCTTCAGTTTTCTGCACAGCCATTTTTGTATACAATAAATGAGGGGGCTTTTTTTAATATATCCTTGTGAATTTGCTAAATCATGGCTGCAGTGATAATGGTAAAATTTTTTGATTTTTACATTGGATCACTGTGATTTATGTGATCTCTTTAAAAGCAGTGTCAGAAAATTCAGAAAGCTGTTTTATTTATTTATTTACTGCAAAGTGTGATTACTGTGCTTAGGTCTGCACAGGTACTTGAGCACCCATCAGACTTGGCCTATCTTTCTTTCTACCACAACCCTTACTATGCTCTGGCCAGTGGGAAAGTCCAGGATAGCTGAGTTAATGGGGTTCCCACATTGCCTGCAAAGACCTGGGAGAACGTAGTGTGGTCTGTACTTTTTACACATGGGAGTAGGTCTAGCTCTCATACTTTCTCTGCTGCAAGCATCCTTAATTAGGAGTCAAAACAGTGACAACCATTACAGCAATGATAACTATCTAGTGAAATTTCCATTTGTTCTAGAGGAGCAGCTCATATTTACTGGAAAACAAAGGCCCATCTCTGGTTTGTATAATTAAAAAATCCTCACAGAAAAAGTATAATCATCCTAAAATATTGTGGCTCTATAACTCTTGCTGTTGGATTTTGCTTTAAACCAGGGTATAACTCCTGCAACAGGCTCATCACATCATTCTCTGTCCCCAACGGGATGTGCCATCAGACTAACAGTGCACTCTAACAGATAGAGAATTATCTCACCAACATCTACAAATAGCAGAGTGATAATATTTTGCAAATAACAGAAGTGAAAGAAATGAGCATTTGAGTGCTCATTATATTAGCATCCCTGTTAGAAATTCGCCTCAGCTCCTAAAAAATCCCTCAGTGTATGCATGATTACAAAATATGACACGATGTCAGTCTGTTCTCCACAGCGTAGTGTATTGCTTGACAGCTAATGTGCTTTGCTGCACTGTTATTAGCTGTCTTGCTGTTATTAGCTGTCTTGCTGCAATGCAGTATGTTACAGAGAGTAACTCTGGTCTGCGCAGCTCTGTCCTGCTCAGCCTCGAATTCACAGAGTTAATGCTGATTATCTTGGAATGTCAATAACAGGGTTTTCCAGTACTCGCCACAACAGTGATCATACAGTTAACAGGAGCCGTGACTGTCAGCCACATCACACTCTGAGCACAATTATTTGGGGCATTAATTGCAATATAGCATTTCCTCTTGAGATAACAACGATTAAAATTTGTGCTGATAGATAACTCTAGAGTAGGACTGATAAAAGAGATTTCTGAATGCACATGCAAGTCCCACCTTTGACAAGAACTTGCTGATAAGCCTGACAGTTTATCACTGCTGCAACAAGAAGGAGCGTAAGCAGCATCAATGTGAAACAGCAGCATCCAATGGACTGAACACCAACACTGAGTTCTCTAGGCAGCTCCTGAAAGATTTGTGCTGCTGTCTGTCTGCAGATGGTCTGAGCACCTCTTATGTAAAATCAGCTGGCATAATGAGGCATTATTAGACACTCAGCAGGAGCCTCTGTCCTTGTTTTTTAGATCAAAAGCTGTGCTTGCTGAGCTGATGAAGCTTTAGAGTCCATTGGCCCAGATCTTCAGAGCTGGTCAGATAACTAACAGGTATTGATTTCAGCAAGCTCTGTGCATCAGGACACTCAGGCACTAAATCACTGTCACTCTATAGTGTCTCTGTCTCTGAGGGTCGTTTACCATCATCTAATAATGAATCTGAGAGTGCCCATCGTGGCAATGTCAATACCATGAGATAAGACTTTGTGACTACACAAGCTTCATCCCATCAGCCACTGGTCTGAAGCCGTCCCTTGCCTCTCTATAAAAGGTGATCTAAACCCAACAATATCACAATCTGCATTTGCACAGATCACCCTGCTCTTAACCAGATGTGAGTTCAGCTCTGGCAGTGCAAGATCAACTGCAAAGGCCTTATTGGTGCCAGCAGCACCCACTACCCCTGCTGCTGTCTGTGGGTGGCCAAACTGTGGGGCTGGAGGGACTGGTGGTGTTCACAAAGAGCAATCCTCCTCACCTGAAATACTGAGAGTATCATGGAAACTCCCCAAACTGAAAAAGCTGCAGAATTAACATGCCATTGTGCCCTTGGTGAACTGCACATGCACCCCAAAAAAATGCAGTCATGAGCATGGACCCACACAAGCTGCAGCAGTCAGCAATACTTAGCACAGTTAGTGCAATTGCTCTACTGCAGGATGGGGACTGGGGAGATCAACCCTGTGCCACTTTTATTAACCCTTTTTAACCTTCTAAACTCAAAAATTTATCAGTCATGAGGAGTCATGCCAAGTAAAAATACTCCTGAAATTCAGCTCATGTTCCCCTTTGAAGAAAAACCTCAAAAAATAAAGACTTTGAAACTGATGTATTCTATCTCTTTTTTTCTGTGAATGGCATTTTGGACCCAAACCCCTTTGCTGTAACACAGCTCTGTGTGAATGCTAATACCCAAGGCCTTTAGGTGCTGCAGTCTATATATTGATTTTAGGCTTGTGTAGCTGACACCACCACAGTGCCAGAGCAGAGAAAGCTTGGGTGATCTCCTCCCATGGAATGTACAGATTCTAGGAAGTCAGGACAAAGATGGGCAAGCATGGCTGTGCTCTGCAGGAAAGCATTTTTTCTTCAAGTCAGTGCATCAAAAACCTTGCGGGGTGGTAATAAATTGCTCTAAGTTTTAAATGTCCGAGTCCATCTTATATAATATGATGTCTGTGTGAGGATCCTTGGCTCCTGTGCACTCCCTTGCCTGTCCTTATAAGTTTCTGAACATTGCAGTATTGCACACTATATGGTAAATTCACTAGGTGCACAAAAGGCCACAGCTCCCACAGCTTTTCTAATTTTTGGCTTGTCCAAGCAGCTTGTAGGATGAACTGTGTGGAAAGTCCAGGTGCCTTTCCCACAAACAACGTCCTATTTACCAATAAGCTGAATATATTCTTACTTGACCCTTGTCTTCAAAAGAGTCTATCAACCAGCCCCTTCGCCTTTCTTCAGTGCATAGTCTAGAATGAAAAACAAAGGTTTCATGGGTTTGGATTTCTCTGGGCTCTGTAATTAAATAAGCAAACCACAACAGAATAATCAAATGGCATGTCTAATCATATTGTTTTAAGTTTGAAAAATAGTGCCTATGAGAGACACAGAGAAATAATTAAGAATATGAAATGTCAAAGAGATTCTGTAGGGTCAAGATTTTCTTGTTATGGGGGACAAAAGTTATCCTTGAGTCCTACAATAAACATGAGGATTGCAAATATAGAGTGACACACCCCACTGCATTGTAGGACCCTGAGAAACAGGAAATCACTTGTCTTTTAATTTGAATACTTCTTAGTATATCACTGAATGTCTACTGCCAGTAGACACCAATTGCCAAATTAAACCAGAATCCGTGGGCCAAGTCTCCCATGTAACTGCTTGCTATATTTTTCTGCAACCTGGCTTCACTGGGAAAGAGATGTGGTGAGTCTTTAAACAAGCACCAAACAATGCATAAACTGTGCCTATAAAATGACCCTCTAGAGCTTCTGTTTGGTGTTTGCAAAACATTTCTTATTGATGTGTATCCCAGCCATCTGCTGGTTCTTGTTCTATTTGTTTTCTCTCTCAGTGTAGGTTGTTGGTATTCTCCCCACACTGGCTCTGCTGCTCAAGCAATCTATCACAGCAATCCATCTCACATGTCAGTAATGTTGTTGCCATTCCGGCAACAAGACATGGGCAGCAATATGAAATACAAAATGACCCTCTTAAGTCAAGGAAAAAACAAAAACAAAAACAAAAACACCACCTGAAAATTGGTCATTGGCTAAGACTGGTGTTTTCAGTCCCAGGAAATCATTCTCTGTTGTCTGGTGTAGAGGAAATTGTCACATCTGCACAGTCTGAATACAGGACAGAAAAAGAATTTTTGATAAGTGTCAAAGTTGCTTTGATCCAAGAGTCACTATCTAGGATTTCAGTTTTGTTTCCCAGCAATTACTGTAATTCTCAAGACAATTATTTGCACTGACTCATGAAACAAAATCTCAGCACAGATAAGGAAATTAACACAAGAGAGTTTTTCAATTTGGAAAAAAAGGTTAGAATCCAAGTAGCCATAACGTCCTCATGGTTCAGTCGCTACCTCAGTTTCCAAGGGGATTTCCCAAAATTTCATTGAGATTGGCTCTGCACTCCATTCCTGGAAACCAGATAATTTCTTTATTCACCTGAACTGCCTGACATCCCATCTCAGCTCAGATCAGAGACCACACAGTCACAGAATATAGATTGTTTTGAGTCCTTTGAACACCAGATTTTTGTTCCAAGTAAAAAATTGTTTAAGGAAAACTTCTTTAATTTGAACTTTGATTGTATGTTAGAGAACAGAGGACTGCCTTGCTACTGGCATTTGCAGGAAGGTGAAGCTACAAGTGATGTTAGGAGATTGCTAAATCCCGCAGCCTGACAGAGGCAAGGCTGCCACATCTCTACGGCCCCAGATCCAGCCATCAGTGAGGGTGCACTGGTGTCCCCAGAAAGCACATGTGCATATATATAACACATGCACATATATATATCATGTATATATGCTGGCCACACAGAGCAACAGAGAATCTAGCACTCCAAAAGACAAAACACACCAATGGCCTCATTCTTTCCCCTATCTGTCAGTTCAGGCAGAATGTCCCCTGCTGGGAAATGTGATCCTGCAAGATGAATTCCTCCAGCAACTGGGCTCTGCTGTTTCAGGAGTTGCCCTGGGTTCCCAGTTTCCCTGGCTGCTGACACTTGGACATAGGAGCCTCTCAGGCTGCTACCCTGCAGCTGCCGCTATGGATGACTTTGATATGCACAACTACACACACACACAGAGGTGGGTCTCAGCTGACATCCATATTCCACAGTCTCTCTGATCTGGACCCTCTCTTCCCTTCAACAGCCAGCTTGGTCTCTCCAGACACCAGAGTCTCCTTTTCATCAGGGAGACAGGGGCCTCCAGCCTCTAGTCTCAGTCCAGGGGCTGTCACTGAGACCCCCTGCACAGAGGACAGGGCTCTTTGCCTGGAAAAATGGCTACAAGTGGGGTTTAGTCAGAGTCTGGGATGTACTACACTGGTCACACAGAGGGCACAGCTAGGCAGGTACACTGACCAGCCCACACTTGTACATTGCACCCCTTTATCCTACTGTTTTTCCACTCACCTCTCTCCAAAACACCTTGGTCCCCCTTTCCACCATCCTTCACAGAACATCCCATAAATCCCAGAAATCCTAAAATATCTTTTCCCTGACCCCCAGTGGTGTTCCTCACATCTCTGGAAGTGACCTCTTTGTCAGTGGGGTGATGGCAACTCTTCCTTTGTCTTGTGGTGATGAAGTACTCCAGCCCATGGCCTGAGGCTCCTCAGAACATCCCAGAGGAGTGGACTGGGCATCGTGTCAGGGATGGGGACACTGGGAGTCTACGTGTCTCTGTGCCTTAGGGTCCGTCATGGTAAGGAACAACCCTCCTTCAGTGCTCAAAGAGCAGCCACTTGGGATGAAATCAGGGTTCCTCATGCCGATTCTGAGAGTTTCTCTATGTGTGGGGACTAGCTTTATGCTGCATAACCTAGCATAAAAACTATTACATGATTTGCCAAAGGCTGCACAATTGCAGTTAAATGCTTCACTTTAAATCGTTGCAGTGTTTAAGCTCTTTTAAAAATTTAGTCCTATTTTCAGTCACCAAAATGTTGATTAAAAAAATATAATCTAGGTTTGAAAATATCCATCTATAGAAAGTCACTTAAGTACCCATTTCCTAACATGTGGTCTCAGGCTTAAGCTGGCTTTTTCATAAAAATACTGAAACAGAGTACATGTATTTCCTGTGGTATCATGTTTCTACCTGTAGGACAAATATGAAGTACCTGAAAACTTCACCTCTGCCTGATCCCTCTAAACAGCCAAACTAACAGTTCAGGAACAAGTTGTCAAAAATGAATCCATTCTGATGCAGCTGAATTCCTAAGTAAACCATATTTTTTTATTACTTTAAGCTCCTTTTAATAGGAAGTTATATTTTTATAAATATAAAATAGAACAGGAAGCTGCTAACAGAATCATAATTTAGTCACTGAAAAAGCTTTTTTGTAAATGATTCAGTGAAGAAAGTTTTATTTAAACTGAAATGCTGTACTCCAAAGCTTATATCATAGTATATAATACTACCAGTGAGAAATAAAACACATCATAGCCTTGCAAAGAAGTATTATTACAATGTGTGAATCAGTCATATAGAAAGGAAGAGGCTCCCCATGGTCTGAAGAACTTTAGTTGCTTTGCTAAACAGCTAGGCTACTTTCAAAAACTCAGATACATTATTTATGAGGTAAAGAATAATTATGAAATGTCTTTTTCTCGTCTGTAATCTAAACTTATTCTTTCAGTTTTAAGCCATTCACCCTTGTCCTGTCACTACATGCCCTTGCAAACAATGTCTCTCCTTTTTTCCTGTAGGCTCCCTTCAGGTACTTGAAGGCTGGAATTAGGTCACCCCAGAGCCTTCCCTTTTCCAAGCTGGACAATCCCAATTCTCTCAGCTTTCCTCAGATGAGAGGTGCTCCATCCCTCTGATAATTTTTGTGGCTTCCTCTAGACTCACTCCAACAGGTCTATGTCCTCCGTGTGCTGGGAGCCCAGGGCTGGATGCAGGATTCCAGGTGGGGTCTCAGCAGAGCAGAGCAGAGGGGCAGAATCCCCTCCCTGGCCCTGCTGCCCACACTGCTTTGGGTGCAGCCCAGGACACGTTTGGCTTTCTGGGCTGTGAGTGCATACTGGCAGCTCATGTCCAGCCTCTCATCCACCCCCAAGTCCTTCTCAGCAGGGCTGCTGTCCGTCTTTTTCCAGCCTGTGTTGATACTGGGAGATGCCCTGATGCAGCTGCAGCCCCTTGCACTTCATTTAATAAAGAGAGGTCATGAGATTGCCATGGACCCACTTCTCAAGCTTCCCAGGTCCCTCTGGGTGGCATCCTGTCCTTCAGGTGTGTCAGCAGCACTACTCAGCTTGCTGTCCTCTCAAAACGTCCTAAGGGTGCACTCAATCCCTTAATGAAGATATTAAATAACACTGGTCCCAGTAGGGACTCCTGAGGGACACCACTTGTCACTGGTCATCATTGGGATTCTGAGTCATTGATCACCACCCTCTGGATACGATTGTCCAACCACTTTCCTATCCATGTCACAATCTACCCATCATATCCATCTTCCCATATTGTATACTAACCCAAATTAATACAGAAAAACTGCCATATCTTTAAAATATTTTATATAGAAAAGGCTTCTTAGTATGTCCTCCTTTTCTTTGGTGTTATGCTCATCCTGTTAGTGCTGTTTTGAGTACTAATGCTGACAGTCACTCTTTGGAAGCGTCCATATCCTGGGGTCCTTGCATGGAGAAGGCTGGGAGCAGATGTATCTTCCTCTTTTTTTTTTTTTAGGAGAGGTTGGATTATTTTCCTGATTGTCTTGGGGGGTACATTGCATAATTTTTATAAATTTTCTTATCCTTTTTTCTTAATTCCAAGTTATTTAGGTTTGTTCAGTTTTCTTTAGGACCTCAATAACTAATTTTCCTGAACATGTTCCTTATAGCAAGACAGAGGTTTTCTCTCACTCCATGCTGTCTATGTAATGAGCTGCTCTGATACTACCTGTTTTAGGTAAATCGTATTTTATGCTTATCTTTCTGAAAAAGAATATGGATTATGGGATGCAAACTCTCTTTCCAGCCCCAAATCATAGATGAAGTTACATTAACATTCAAATCTCACCTTCTCTGCCCTTTTTTAAAATTTTCTTCTCATGTCTTAGTTTTCTCAGTTTAATTAGGGAGTAAATTAAATCACAATATCATAAAATTACTGGATGCACTGGCATTTAAATAAGTTATTAACATGTTGTTTGATACTCTGAATAAAACACTTGGGCAAGGCAATGTTCCTGCACCAAGAACTTGCATTGCACTATACAATTTATAATTGACATCTGGACTTCATACAAATAAGATACTTGGCTTAGGCCAGGAAGGGTTACAGCCATTGCTTTTAAGCCTACTTAAAATCTAATATTACTTTAAATTTTACTTTTTAATTTTAAGTTGTAGTTAATTTTCAATCAATAAGGATAAATGTTCCTTATTCCTTTTGTTGAATGATACATAAAAGAGCCCTACAGCATGGGGAACTTATTGCTTAAAATACAAGTAGTTTTTTCACAGCATTCTAATATTTATTTAAGCTCCTATGCCTCCATGCTAGAGCATTTTAACAGACTTATACAGTAATAAAATGTGCAATCAGAAATACATTATATATGGTCAGCAGGTTGCACAGCTTTGCGTAAACAAGCTGTTCAACTTATTCATCAGTGACCTGGATTTGGGGACAGAGTGCACCCCCAGCAAGTTTGCTGATGATACAGAACTGGGAGCAGGGACTGATACCCAAAGGCAAGTGCAGGATCCTGCACCTGGGGAGGAATAACCCCAGGCACCAGCACAGGCTGGGATCTGACCTGCTGGAAAGCAGCTCTGCAGAGAAGGACCTGGGGGTCCTGGTGGACAACAAGCTGTCCATGAGCCAGCAGTGTGTCCTTGTGGCCAAAAAGGCCACAGGGATCCTGGGGTGCATTAGGAAGAGCAGGGCCAGCAGGTCAGGGGAGGTGATCCTGCCCCTCTGCTCTGCCCTGGTGAGGCACATCTGGAGTGCTGTGTCCAGGTCTGGGCTCTCCAGTTCAAGAAAGACAAGCCTTCAACTGGCAGTACTGCCCAGCCATAGACCTGGCTTCAGCTTCCCAGAAAGCTGACAAGCTGGGGAAATGCTTAGCTGGCTTACTTCCTGCCAGTGAGTAATGACTAAGATCATGCATGAAGAATACCCTGAAATACTTTCCCTTGTTTGTTGGGACCTCATATACATTCAGAAGTATTCCTATAAAGGATGTACACAATGTATGTGTTTTTATGTTGGGGTGGTGTGTGTAATAACAGATTTGCTACTGTGTAATTCAGCAGAAAACAATTCTCTGGATTCAGATTATCCCCATTTATTTTTTGTCAGTGTGTCTCTCAGCAGCTTTCATCTATCAACATGTGTGCTTTCAATCACTATCGGGTGTCTCATAATCATTAGAAGGCATTATCCTGACAGCATTCTCTAAAACAGAGAGGCACTGAAATCCATAATTTATAAATGAGGAAATGAGAGGCAATAGCTGACACAGACAATGTCCATAATGAAGCTTTAGAATGAGCCAAGTCCTTTGAGTCCAAACAGGCATCTCAGGCTCTGGATACAATAACTCCCACAGCACTGTTTTTCACACCTGAGAGGATACAGGTAACAGTCCAGAGTGAAAAATACTGCCATTAACATCTTAATTTATATCAGAGAAATAAAAAAAAT
>VWZU01003588.1:228051-250575 GCA_013397095.1 Sterrhoptilus dennistouni
AAAAAAAAAAAACCCAGAGATAAAACACTTTCTTTTTGTAAAATCAGTCCATTGCAAAACATGTGCTAGATTTGGCGAATCTTCCATTAAATCCACTCGCAAACTTACCCTGACTCATTTCGATTCTGTTGAATCAATTCCCATTAAGGAACAGAACTCTTGCTTTTCCCATTATTTTGCTGCATTTTGAGCTGTCATTGCTCTGCTGCCACACAACCTTTGAAGCATGGTCTGTGTGAGCTCCCAGTGAATACAGCAAAGCTTCTAAATACTTGCCTGAAGTCAGTAGGATAACTTGAGGTACAAAGCTGGTCAGTGTAGATGCCCTGAGGAGCTATATGTTTCAGGACCAGTTTCCAGAATCCTCTGAAATAGGCAGGATTTTTTTCACTGATGGCAGTATGATTTGGTTCAAGTTCATTTTCACTTCAGCTTGCAAAATACATGAAGGGAGTAGTAAATAAGGGAAATATTTCAACCCTTTTTGCTCAAGGCAGTCAGCTACCACCAGGTTCGCACTTGCAGTGCATTGTCACCCATGATTGCACAAAGCTATTCCTGTGCTAAGGGTGTGTGTGCACTTTCTGAGAAGCATGGAAAACCTATGAACCAGAAGTTGAGCTCAGAGGCTGCCAGCAGCTGCAGAGGCAGCAAAGGCACTGCAGAGTCTAAAGGACTGTGGTAGAAGTCTGCAGGGAGGCTTGAAATGATAAAGTGAGTTGTTATCTATGAAGATGCATCATATCGATTATAGGAGAGCAAAAAGCTTGTCCCAGACCAGCAAAACATAAAACAAAAGAAAGAAGAAAAATGCATATCAGTTCAAATGAATATGAATGGTCAAACGAAGGCAGGTGCCACTTTACATCTCCCAGACATATTAATCCATCAGAAATTACATCAGGTATTGGTTTTACCCAGGACAGAGTTAATGCTCTTCCTAGCACCTGTTATGGGGCTGTGTTTTGGGTTTGTGCTGAAAACTGTTGATACCGCAGGGATGTTTTCATTACTGCAGAGCAGGGTTTACACAGAGCCAAGGCTTTTCTGCTCCTCACCCCACCCCACCAGTGGGCTGAAGGTGTACAAGGAAGGGACACAGCCACGACAGCTGACCCCAGCTGATCCAAAGGATATTCCAGACCTTATGGCATCATGCTCAGCATATCAAGCTAGGGGGAAGAAGCAAGGGCGGAAAATTCAGAGGAATGGAGTTTGTCTTCCCAAAAACTGTTACGTATTATGAAGCCCTGCTTTCCTGAGGATGGCCGAACACCTGCCTGACCAAAGGAAGGGATGAATTAATTCCTTGTTTTGCTTTGTTTGCATGAACAGCTTTTACTTTATCTATTAAACTGTCTTTGATCTCAACTCAGGAGTTTTCTCATGCTTGCCTTTCTTATTCTCTCCCCCATTCCTCTGGAGGGAGTGACCAAGCAGCTGCATGGGATTAGTTGCTGGTGGGGGTTAGACCACAATATTGGGGATCACAAGACTTCTTTCTCTTTGTTACACATCCATTTGTTTTGCTCATGTAGCACAAGAGGAAAAAATAAAAAGCCTAGCAAAGCTTTCATTTTCTTAACAAGAAGTAAAGGTCTGTTTCCCAGGGAAATGGTGGAGCCACCATCCCTAAAGGTATTTGAAAGACGTGTGGACATAGCACTTAGGGACATGCTTTAGTGGGGGATTGGGCAGGGCTGGGTTAATGACTCAATGATCTCAGAGGTCCTTCCCAGCCTAAACAATTCTGTGATTCCATGAAGCCAGCACCTCTCTGTCTCTGTTAGCAGACTTCCCTGTGCTACTCGATGCTGAGCAGGTTGCTCTTTGGCAGCACACGGAGAACCAGCATGGCAACTGCCTGTGTCCAGGACAGAGCTGGGGGGGAAGCCGTGGAGACAAGGGAAGCAGCACAGACAGTGTTAGTCACGCTGGGAGGCAGGCCGAGGAAATTAAGCAGGAACGGAAACAAACAAGCAAACCCAGCTCAAGGCTAAACTGCGCCCAGAACAAAGGTTCAACTAAAAAATAATTTATAGCATTGTAAACAAGAAGGGAAAACATTCAGCACACGGAATGAGGAAAACAGCTGTGTCCATTGCTCTATTCTCACACCCTCCCAGCCAGCAACATCCCCTAGGAAAATTTCACAAGCATGCACGGAATTCCCCGGGAGGGCAGTGATGATTAGGATGGCGGCTGCGTTACTTCCCAACCTGTGCAGAGCCTGGCATAGGCTGACATGCACTAATGCACTTGACGTGTCTCAGCAACTGTGCCAGGCTGTCTTGGGGCTCTGCATACTCTGTATTTCCCTGTCCAACTCATTTTAAATACTAAATGGGAAGAAGCAAACTTCATAGTGCACTGCATATCTTGTGGGTTTTGATGATGAGCCCTTGGGGAAGGGAGAAGCTGTTTGGTTCAGAAGACATAGGACAAAACTGTAGTCTGGACCATGAAAAAATCCATTCTGCTCCAAAGAGAGCACAAATTGTGACCTGAATCTCAGTGAAAAAGAAGTGGAAATGTTAAGTTGTTTTGTCTCAAGGCTAAGGATGTTGCTTTTCCATGTCCAAAGAACTCGTATCTCATGCAATGAGATAAATATATCTAAATAATCTAGAATTGTGTGTAAGGATAAAAAGAAGTGGTGATATCTCGGCTACAAGATACTGGCCTAGGAACTGAGTATTTTACACTTAGCGTATTCTTCCAAAACACTAGTAACTGAGCACCCCTCTGACTTCACAGAGGCCAGGTGTCACCACAGACAGTGCTGCAAAACCCACTTCAGCTTCAAGAATAAATCTGTAACGTATAGAGTCACACAACTTTCTCACCACTATCAGTTTGTTTGTAGGACCTACTCAGCTATTGTGTTTCAGTCCTTTTGGGGAAAAAAAGAAAAAATTAAAGTTCTTGCATCATTTTTAATCCCCCTTTTCCCTCAAAAGGTGCGTTTTCCTTTCTGCTCAAGGAATGTTTTCTTAGTTCCCAAAACCAAACACCTACATCATGGCAGATACAGGCTTCAGGTCTCTCCAGAGAAAACAATGGACTGGCTGTCTAAGTGATATTTCAGTTCTCAAACCTCTACAGCCTAAATTTACAGTAGCTGAGAGCCTAAACAGACAGCAACACCCATTAGGTGCTTATGTTCATGTCTGCATGCTTGTTCCAGCCCACCAACAATGTGTCCCTGCTGAACAGCTGAGAGCTCCCATCACAGCCTCTGCTGATGATGCCATCTGAGGCTAAACAAGGTTACTGTCCTCAAAAAACACAGACAAGTACATTTCTTGGAGCAGGTTAAGTCCAAGAGCTCGGGGACGTTATAATTCCTTCTTTCTGGAAGAAAACACAGGAGCATGGCAGAATGAGTTATCCGACTACATGCCACAGAAATGATGGGAAAGAAGAGAAGACACAGACCTCATGTATGGAGCACATTGGCAATAGATTTTGAGGTCCTTTATGGTAAAGGGTTGACCTGGATACCTTGACTGGAAATGCCAAGAGCAGGTGGGTATCCAATGCTTTTAAATGGCAGGGATTCATGAGGTGTCTGCTCCTATTAGACATGTCATATTTAGTTCACTGTGCTTGCTGAAAATTCCCTGCTTACATGCCTGTATGTCTCCTTGAATTGCACAGAGGAGTGCACAGGTTACACTGAAGGTAGAGAGCTTTCCTGGCTGGCAGTAATAGCTGGTCACTACAGCAGCTAAGGTCCTGATTGAGTCTGTCAAATGAAATACGCTGGAAATTATTACAACTTAACCCAAAATGCTCAAAAATCAAGAGAAAATACAACTAAGTGTCAGAAGTTGAAGGTTTTGTACCTCAGTGCTTATGATTGTAACAATGTTTCACATTAATTTGATACATTAGTAAAAAAAAAGAAATCTAAAAAAGGAAAAAATAGATTGGATCTCAACCTAACATTTTATTGTGATTTTCCTTGTAGTGAGGTCTACCAGATTGAAAAGCCTCCCAAGGGAAGAGATGGCAGCTCCATCAATTGGGTGATATAATTGCTGCATTTTATGCCTTTGGTAATGCCTAAGAATCTCTCTCTGAACTGAATCCAGTCCAGGATATGCCTTTCTAGAGAAAGCAGAATGCCTAATAAAGCTGCCATAATATTTACCTACCTTTTGCAGATTTCATGGCTGTGAGTTGAACAACCTTGCCATATGCTTGTAAGTCAAAGCATCCCTTTCATGTTTTGAACTAGAGTTATTCCCTTGAGCATGGGCAAACTTGTGAAACAATTCCTTTATTTTCAGCCTCATAGCTGTTTTATTCTACCTCTTTCTAGTCCCTGATTTAATGAGGTGTTTGGCTCCTAAGTAAATCTTTGTGAGGTTTGTTCTTCACGCTGCCAAGATCACAGCAGCCAGCACTCACCAGTCAGCTTCTGAGTTATACATTCAAGGTGGTGATGAAACAAATAATGCACAATGGTTACTAATTTTGATCATGCAGATATTGTTGTCAACGTCTGGTACCTGTCTCTTCACATGTGCACACAGGAATATTAAGTCAAACCCATCCAAAAGTAATAATGAATCATTTCAGCAAACTTTTTTTGGGGATTAAGGAATTACATTGAGGATAACCATCCCTGGATCTTTTGTCCATAGAGCTTGTAGCATATTGCAAAGTTGATATCAGAAGGACACAATTTAAAATGGAGAATAAAATGAATATAATACTCTAATATGCATGCAGGGTATGTGAAGAACATGTACTCTGGGGCCTTGTGGAAAAGTTGTTCATGCAGAAAGAGATTCCATATTTTGAATCCATTTTTCAAATCTTCTTTTATTTTTTTCCAGAAGTTAGAAATTTCTACTGGCTTTGGTAAACTCTTAGCACAATGGGTGCTCACTCACACATCCTCACCCAAAACAGCACTGACTCACTAATTTTGAGCACCAAACATGTTGTAGGAATCTGGGCTGACCAGCTTTCACACAGCTGTGGAATCTTGCTCCTGAACTGGTAGAACTGTCCCACTGTAGGCTGTCATGAAGAGCTGGTTTTGTCCCAAATTCCACTCTTAAGCAGAAATACTCGAGCTTCTGATGAAAGCTGCAAGCCTGGTGTGGCCCATGTCTCTGTCACTCTCTTTGACTGGCTAGATTCTGGTACATTTTGGGTTACTAAAGATAGGATTTACCTAATTCCATGCATCTTGAGTATGGTGTCTGGTACAAGCTGACTGTCTGTGGTCCTTTGGTTACTGAAAAAAGAAAAGCGCATCCAGAGAGCAATCTGTAGTATTTTTGAACATTCCTCCATCCCTACAGTTACCCAAAAGGAAACTGATATTACCAGAAACAAGATGCTTTGGACACCTGGAGTTAAGGGACCTGATTCCACTCCCCTAGATGACTACCAACAAGGTTTATTAATTTCTGCACAATTCTTTTTTTGTTGCCACATCTAGGCTGAGACAGCTTCTTACATTTCCCAGCTCATTTTGCTTTTTCAACACCAACCCTGAAAACTTCAAGTATTTCCAAACAACAAGTGGTACTTGGTTCCTGTACCACGTTCAGGTCTTTCCTCCCACCCATGCTGAAGCTTGCTTCCTACTGCCCTTGAGCTAGGCAGGATCCCACCAATCAGGTGGGGTTTTTAAAGATTTTCCAATTCATTTCTGGAGGATGAGAGAGGAAATTAATTTCCTTCACTATTAGCATTTTGAATCCTGACCTCTCTCTCCTGACTTCTAGTGAGATTAATCCACAGACAAAAGCAGTTGACCATACTGTGTCAAGTAGCTCTTCCCAGATGAAGGATGGTTCCACTCTGAGAAAATCATTCTACTTTGGGTTTTATAATTTCTCCCAGATAGTTTCTATCTTGCTGCTGTCAGAAGTCCAGGTTCTGTTTACACAAATGGAGGTGAGGCAGGACTGTCTATGACCTGCCTTATCTCCATTTTTAAGATCTTGACATTATTGTTGTTTATATGTAAAATAAACATGAATATAATCAGAACTGGACAGGAAATACAAATAGGGGAAACAGATGCTGTTTCTTTCATCATCTTTCAGTATCTGTGAGAGTTTATAATTTTTTTTTATAATTTATTCTACAGAATCAGGCCATAGTTTTGCTGCATCAAAGTTTCTTCACTTACAACTCCACTGCATTTCTCTGTCTTTACTCAGAGTGCCACACAAGAGTAATAAATTATTTTCTTTATGAGAACTGCAGCATGTCAGGACAATTGATTTAACCACTGCCCCTGGTTCTGACTATATCACTCTGGCTCTACACCAGCATTCCTGTACTGATGACTTAGACACAAGCTTTCTATGTCCCTGAATTGTTTTTGGTTTTGAGTTAATTTAGTATTCAACGCACAGTTATGACAAAGACAAATATATGGCTCTGCTCATTGTCATCTATGTCTGTGCTATGCTATTAATTTGAAGCAATATATTTTGTGTTCACAAAGTATTCTGTTTACCTGATTTTTTTCGCTATTACATTACCCCTTAACTGAACCCAGAATGTTTTCTCCATATTTTACATCACTATCATTTCATGTCCTTCTACCCACCTGTGCTTTTCCTAGGTGAATTAAATTCTGTGCACTAGATGGGCCTATTTCTGTGGAAACAGAATCACTGCTAATGCACTTTTTTTTGGGTGCCTATGCTTAGTTCCATAAAACAAACCCAGTTAATTACATGCAGAATAAATTCTCTCATCACAGATTATCTTGAAAAAAGACCTTCAGAGCTGGCAATTACTTATAATGTAAGAGGCAACTACATGACATTTTTTAAATCTCTACTTTTTTGCCAGTTTCCAGATGTCAGAAACATCCAGATGCTGGTGAAGCTGTTTCAATTGAGAGAGTGAAACTCATCTGGGAAGAATGCGGAATCATTAGGAGGATACATTCAAAAAACCAAGCAAACAGAATGGAAGGAAGTACAGATGACTGGGAATGGATGGGTCCTCCAGCAGCAGCATGCAGAATGGCCTTGCAGCTGACTGCCAGACACATGAGCTGGAAGAGCAGTGAGCAAAGATAAATTACAAAGTAGAGATTCAGGTATTATTAATATTGCTGAAGAGATTGTTTTTGTCTCAGGTGCAGTACTCTCGTATTGCTATTCAGACCGGTATGGGTCAGGGAGTGCTAGCAGAAAGAATAGTTTATTATGCTTTTGAATGGTAAAACTGTTGGAAGGATCATCCTCTGTCCTGTGCTAGTAGAAGCCTGGCACTGTGAGGTGCTGATGTATGGCGGGTGGAACATTAGACTTTGTTTGCCTTACTTGTGCCCACTGCTTTGGCAGTGGTGGGAGACTACAAGTCAGTCCTTTCTACATGGACTGTACAAATAAACCCTTTTACCACACACTTTCTCCCACTCTTGTTGCAGGACAGAAGAGGGTGACTGCTGTCTGCTTTTCTTCCTGCTAAGAGCAAAAGTAGAGAGAAATTTTGTAGCTTTATGTAACCTTTATTAGGATAAAGACCTCTGTTTTATAACAGTCACACCGCTTGAGTCTAGATATCTGTAAATTTAGAATCTAATGTAAGCTAACTACCGAAGGCTCCTGTAAGAGATAGAAAGAATTTCATCCTTTAAATGAAATAGCATTGGGCTTGATCTTCATTTACTTAATGGGTCTTGCTACGGGAGTACAAGGTTCCCAGACTGGCCCTAGAACAGGGATCCCATAGGGAGAGCAAATGCACAAATTGCAATGGAAAATTATGGTTATAAATAATCTTGTAGAGGTAGTTTGCAATTAACATTATCTAGCACATATAGGGCATCCTATATATATTAAATAGGCTTCATATTATCTTATCGATATTGTGTATAAGAAGGAAAAGTTTAAAACAAACTGAAAAATTACTTGTTGGACTAGAATTGTAAATGGGTGGTTATTTGTGATGCTATACTGAGTTAATGGGTTTTAGATTTTGCTATTTGATCAGTCTAGATTTTGCTATCTGTCTGTTCAAGAAAAAATTTGAGCATAAAAATACCCTTTTGCTGTTTCTGAATGCTGGTGAGTTTCCTTGGTATTGAGATCCTCACACTAAACACTGTAAGAATATGAAGTGCTGTTCACCTCTAGACAAAAATTAACTTCATATTTTTGGGTTTTACAAAACTTGAAACTGGAGATGTCTGGGGGTCTGTCCGCGCACAAAGGCCATGATGAAATCATGAACTGAAGCTATCTGGTCCTGTCATGCTGAGCTGCCTCTTCCACCCATATCATGCCTCTGTTGGAGGGGGCACCAGTGGCTGCAGCATTCTCCACCTCTATCCTCCCTGTCTGGGCAATGCTGTGCTATCATGCAGGGCCCCATCCATGCCACAGCTGTATTGCTTTCTGTGTATAACAGTGTGGCATTTTGCCCCTTGACTTCTTCCAGTTTTTTCCAGGAATTACTTTTTGTATGCCTGGTTTTGCACTGCTTTCCAACAATTTGAATCTAATTTCCCAATTAACAAGATTAATGCACTCAATATCATCTTTCGCAAAACATTTTGCTCATCAGATTTTTATTGATTTGTGCTTTTCATTGACTTGTGAGAGATCCACGGTGACAGTCTGCTCCATCCTCCTCATCTTGGGAGGTTGCAGAGGAACCTGACTTACTGATGTACCAGTTAAGCACAGAGTGTGCACATGTATGAGTAAATTAAATGTTCCCAGGGGCTTTCTTTGGTCCTGAGACCCACAGGGCTGATCTAGCTTGTGTCCATAGGGTGAACTCTCAGAGCTTCCAAGATGATGTGGCTGTATCCAGGCAGCCTCTTGGAAATAGCCCTTGAGTTATATCCAGAAATAGTATGGGTGAGAATGAAAAGCATACAGGGAACTCTACTAGCAGGTCAGTTTAGCTCCTGTGCCTATGACCATCTTTTCGCCACTGTTTAATCCACAGTCATCTGTGGTGGAGGAAGAGAAGAGAGGCATCTACTCTATTTTCTGTAATATTGCATTACACTGGAGCTTCCTTTATCTTCATCCTGCAAGCAGCAAGAATTTGCAACCCTGGGGAAGCTGTTTAAGGCAAAATGGACTCCTACACATGGCTTATCTATACTGAAAATTGCTAAAAATCATTTCTATCACCCCCTGGTCCATCTCTCAGTCTTCTGAGTAAAATCCTACCTGGTGTGCTGGCTGGTGCTTCACCAGCCTCCCTGTGTGGCTGTGGAGGACCCTGCAAACCCATGTACAAGATGTGACATCCTCAGCAGCAGCAGTGCTGAGAGGTGGGAATCTGCCTGAGCCTGGGAACAGGTTGGGCAATAGGCACTTTCAGAGGCAGCTGCCTGGCTACAGCACATCATATGTCAGTCACTAAATGTCATGTTGAAGATTTATCTCTAGTCTTTGATACTAAGTGCTATCTCTACCTATCTGCTTCCAGTGTGCAAGAAATTAAACTTTCTTTTTAAACCCTTTTTAAGCCTTCTGTCTCAGTCAGCAAGGGTGGCCTTTAATCCCTGAAGGAAATGTAAGTGAGAAATATTTAACATTTTGCAATTATAGTAGAATTCTTTTTTATTATACAGACTCTGGAAGAACTTGGACATCTAGCTCCCCAAAACACTTATACAATAGAGGTGAATCACAATTTCCAAGCTCCTGGAGTTAATGCCTGTTCACACATAGTCCATTTTGTGCATTGCTCACAAATCAGGTTTTTTTACTCCTCACTGCTCAGAGCTTTTGAAACAGGCTCCTACATAGGAAAAGCTTTTCTGATTCCTGTAATTTGTATGAGAAGGATTCAGCAGGACTGTTTTTTCCTGTCTTTAAATGCTTCCTCATCAGCTCAGTTCACAAAGCACCCAAAACACAGCAATACTGTCCTTCAGCATTTTACTTTATCTTCATGTGAAAAGAAAAGCTCTGATCTGATTCTGCCCATGTCTGAAAAGGATGGTGGTTTATTTTACTGCAGAATAATGACAGCATATGGATATAGAGACTTATCAAATAGTATTCACACATGAACAAGCAAATGCAAGTATTGGCACTGTCAAAGGAAAGCTGTCAGGGAAAGATCATATCATAAACCAAGAGAAGCTAAAATTAAATTAGATACTGAACATATTGAACATACAACCAGTAACTAAATGATTCTTTTCATTTAAGAAATCTGAAATGGCTATTTTTTTATATGCTAAAACCCACATATCATTAAAATATTAAATTTTAAAATAATTTATAGCAATTAATAGATGTTAAGAGCATGGAACAGGTCTAAGCTGCACATGTACCAAATGGCTATGAGTGCATCATGCACATAAATACATTTAATTGGCAAAATAATGACCTGATAAGCTCTTTAATAATTAGGTATTTATTGAAATACATATTAACCATCTATTTAGCCTCTATACCTAAATTTATATATAAAGGTTTAATAAAAATTCCTTCTTTCCTACTCATGCAATAATGACTCAGAACACAGCCTGCAATAGTATTTAATAATGTGGAGCAGTTCAGTACATATTATGAGATGATCTGAGAAGAGTCTGTTATTAAGGATTTGTTTTACAGAGCTGAAAAAAGAGCACAATTTGGTGGTATTTGTATTGATTTTCCATTCCTAAGAACTACACTGTGAGATTGGAGGAAAGCTAGGAAGAAGAAGGTGAGCTTTCTCTTTTCTGTATAATCCTGTCACCTACTAGCAGAAACAACATTTCTAGATCTGGTCACCGCATTTTTTTTACACATGTACAAGGAATTTTAAAACAATAAATGCTCCTGGAAAACACGTATAAAAATGAGTATTTGGAAGCAATATGCAGGGTCCAGCAGGGTCCTTTCCCCTATCCAGCTAGATATATAATTCAATTTCAGAGCCATCATATATTCAGTGTTTGGTAGGGCACCTTGTGTTCTGGAAGCTCAAAGCCCATTACAAACAGAACTACCCTTTCACAGTAGGCTGGATGATTATATATTGGCATTAATATTTCACAAGGAATCCAGCATCTTCCTTAGAGTCACACAGATGGCAGAGTGCTTTATGCCAGTGAAGATCAATAGGATGCACCTTGCTCACCGAGTCTACTGAGCAGGCTCCTGCCCAACCTAAGGGCTGTCATGCCTCCTTTTCTTCTCAAATGTGATGCAAATGTCAAAAGAAAGAAGTTTTGTCTCTGAGTTGCTAGCCCTGCTGTATATTATTCCCCTTAATACTAGATCAGGCACAGTTACATCCCAAGGTCCCCCAGAAAATACCCAGCATGCCATTCACAGACATATAAAAGGAGAAATATTATCTGTGTGCAGAAAGAAAAAGGGTTAAATACAGTCATTTACATCTCATCCGTACACCCAATCGACTCTAAATGAGAGAATGAAATTGCAAAATCTATTTGCCTGGTTTAAGAAAAAGCAAATATACAAGCAAAGCAATATAAAAGAGCTGCCTAATTAGGCGAGAAGCTAGGACTGCACAGATGTTTTCATCTGTTCTCATGCCATCAGGAAGCATTGAACAGCCCCACCACAGACACTGTGAGGTCATTTTTCAGAGTTCTTTGTAATTATATAACAGATATCTCTTTGGAAAACAGCCCTTATTAATGAACCACAAATAGACTCCTCCCTGAGGCCATGTTAAAGCACATTGTACTCATTGTGAATAGGACACTGGTAAGATGGGATGAAAAAATTCTCTTATAAGCTCATACAAATTCCTCATCAAATGCATATCTAATATTCAATCTTTATAATAGCAATGCTTATGGGGATGCATTGAGACACTTGTAAACTCTTAAGTAAACGTATATTCTAGACGTGCGGGATTTGGTTCTAGATTCTGTGAAAGACAGAATGGGTCTGAAAAATTCAGCTGTAATAATTTGCATTTTTTAAGTCTTGTATTAGTCCAGGAAAGGTTTTTTGTTTTATTTTTTTAAGTATACAACCATAGGATAGTACAGATGTGGTAGTTTAATAGTGGCTTTATAGTTCCATGGTTACCGTTCTTACAGTTTCTTAGTTCTAGTCTTAGAGACATATATGCTGAAATATGTGAATAAGAGTTTCCATTTTCAAAAGGCCAGAAGGCTGACCAAGTCCATCTGAAAGCTCTGGATTTCTGTATCAGTTCTGATTATGGTCACTTAATATTTCTCATCCCAGATAGCTATATTAGCTTAGAAATGTTACAGATTCTTGTGGCCCAGGCTCTGTCTTCAGTGCCTAAAGTTTGTCCTTAAATCTCTTCTTTGCCTGGCTATTAGAGGCTAAGAAGAACCATTGAAACATGAAGAAGCTTTAGGTTCTTGGCATATTTCAAGATATCAGGCTGTTTTTACTTAAATGCTAATTAGTTTATGGCAGACAAGTTAATGGAAATTCACAACACCCAGAAAATTATGGTTATCTTTATTTTGGGTTACTTAAGAATACCCAAAGCCAAGCAAAAGGCATGGCTAGCTGGCAGCTTTCTCATGCATATAGCTAGAAATGACATTTGCATCTTTTACTTTTACACTTCTCCAACCAAAATCCTTCTCTCAGCCTTCCTTGTCAATAAAACGCAGTCCATCTATGGCTCTGAAAGAGCAGGATTTTATGCTGTGTGGGGCATTTGCCTGTCTACTGAAGATGTTCATCTGAGTACCACTTTGCTCTACCCTAAGCAGTAGAACAAATTATTGGCTGACAATGTGCACCAAGGAACTAATGAGTCATCTGAGTGAATACCAATATCTTGGCCTTAGACTCTTCTCAAAATCAGTGAAGAAATTAGGGTGCCTAGTGTTTCTCTGATGGATTTTATCCTGAGTAGATGTCTAGAATGGACCAGCTGATGCACACCAGAGATTACCATTTCCCTCCAGTCATTATGAACACACTAGAGACACAAACTCAGCTATAGCTATCAGTAGGGATGTCTACACCTAGTTAGGATGAATCTCTCCTGTGCTTCTGATGAATGACATAGAAGAGGCCAGGCAGTTCTCCTACAATGAATTTAAGCCTTGCAAGAGGAAAGTCCTTTGATTTTATGCCTTTTAATAGAGAACACTGAATATTCAGATAAAAGAAGGAATACACAATAATAATACACATAATATAAATATACACAAGAATATGCTGGAGCATTGCAGAATAAAAGGACAATCATTAGGGCATATTTTGGGTATTACTGCAGATTTTGTTGGAAAACATTTGTGATCATCACAGATGCACTTAACTGAGTAATCAATTGCTTCCTCAATAATACCACCCTTGATCACAAAATACAGAGGGCAAAAATGGGTTAACCCTGAAATTCCTCCACTAAATAGTCAGGAAAATGCAAGTCAGGCTAAATATTTTTTATGATCCTCCCTTAATAGTCTCAAACACCCTGTGTTTAAAAAGCCTCACTGAAGACTACATATTCAGAGAGAACTCTTTGCAGAAACAAGTATTTCTGTTGTATTTTTTAAACTACATTTGACTCTCAAGTTCACATCTTTGTAATAGTAAAATCTAAGAAAATTTTTATATAAAACCAATACATCTATATGGAATCACTTGATTCTACCAACTGGGTCCTTATACAACAATGCAGAATTATTTCAAATCCTTGGGTGTAAATATCTGAACGTTTTTTGTCCTAAGAGTCAGAACGACCATCAACTGAGACATTTTAGAAAGCATCTAATACGTTTTTTGGTGCTATAAGATCATAAATGTAACACATCCAACACTGTAAGAGCAGCCAAAGCAGAATGTCTGAAAGAAGTTTTTGGCATGAACCTTTTCACTATATTCATATAAACATTATTTTTCAGTGCCCCCAAATTCTCTGTGCAATGGGAGAACTTATTTTGTTTATTTTGGATCTGAGGGAAACTTAGCCAACAAAGTAACAGCCAATGACAATATGAGAAAATTCCATGGACATTGAAGACTTCTCAAAAACTGGCCTTTATCTTCTTATGACTATGGCAGGATCATAGGATATTTAGCAATATGATGTAAGTAAGCATAAAGTAAATCTGTACATGCAAATTAAGCTTCTCTGATGTAACAAATTGGTAAGACCTTATCAAAATTTATGCTGTGGGGAATGTTTTGGTATATGCTTTCCAGTAATGGGTATGAATCTTACACAATTTGTTCCCAAAAACATAAACTATCTATTAAGTAGGCCCTCCTTGAAAAAAATTCCTCACATATGCAGTTTTTACTTACTGGTAGTGACTAAAACAAGGGAAGTAAAAAGAATTTCATAGTTGAATGTGGTTGACATGCATTACTTAGAGTGGCTGATATAACTTGCTGAAGTAATCAAGAATATCTGCTGAGCTGATGCTTAAAAAACCTTGATAACATTGTATAAGAGCCAATGTGGACTCAAAACAGTTTTAGTGAAAAATAGAAGGATATAGAAAGGATTTTAAACACTCTCAACACTGGATTTTGGTACTAAAAAACAATTCCCCATAATTTCTGAATCTTCACATGAGGAAATGCATTTTTATTTTAATTACCGTTGGGCTATTATTTTACTGGAAAGCTTGGTTCTAAATATACCAGCACAGAACTCTCTGTGTCAAAACTGAACAAAAGTTTGTCTAAGACAGTCTCAGCATGATGTTCTGAAATCCAGATTGGCTCATCAGCTCACTATGTCAAATGCCATCAAATCTTTTACAAATTCTCAGATCTTTTGCTAGTGCCTTGGATACACTTCCAAGGATAAAAATGGTGCTTGTTTTTCTGCATCTTATCCAGTGTGACATTGCAATTTCACAAGCTTTGCTTTTTTCCACAGGAGCAACACTAGGACTTCTAAGAGAAGACCAAGCCAGCTACTGTCAAGTTTTCCTCTTCCTTAAAGTCTTTGGTGTGACTTCCAGCATATAAAGTCCAAACCCACAACATTCATCAACATCAGCCAGATTAGCGAAGTCATTTAGCTGGGAGACTGCTGCCTAGATCAAAACTCTAGGCATCATTCCAGGTTATCACAAAGGTGCTGAACCCAGTTTGTCCTAACTTTTTTAAAGTGGGAACAGACTCCTCAAATCGTGCACTGTTTGGCAGTCACACCAACACCAAAACACCAAGCACGTAAATTAAAGGATTGGCATGTATCTTCTCAATCTTTGGTCTGTGGTCTTGACTAGTTCCCTCCAACCAGAGCTTTTCCAGAAACTGCCTCCACCTGCAGTGCATGTATGGTTATTTTCAGGCTATGCATACGATTCATCAGCCTTGACACAAAAATATGAGCTTTTCATACAAAGTAACCAGACTTTGGTTTAAAAATAAATTTCACAACAGCCATTTGCTGCTGATTAGGTCTACAATACCTAGCACAATCTATGCTTCTTATTTAAATAACTGTTAAACTGAAACAACTTTTACATAATTTAAACTAGGAATCTGAAGCAAGAAGAAAGAGTAATATAAAATTTGCTGGTTTTCCTAATACAATAATTCTTGGAAAGTGTTTCAGAAGCAGGTGCAGCAGCTGTGAGCATCAGACCAACACTTCATGATTTCCTGTCATGTAATTTTTGCCAAAACTAGTCTCACCATTTGTTTTGCAGCTGTTAGGCAGTATTGGGTTGATTTTTTGGATGCAGATTTGTGTTAAGTGCTTCAGTGACCCATCCAACAGCAATAATCGCATGTGCCAGATGTTATTCCAAGATGGATTATATTGCTCATGTAGCTTTGAAAAAAAAGATTTGATGTGTTTTTGATGTGTTTAAAATCTCTTTCTGGTCTTCATCTGTTGAAAAAAACAACCAAGTTCACAAAGGACCATATAATGTTGCTGTGGTGCTATCCCTCCAGGAGGTCAGGGAGTTTTATCTCAAGTTATATGTGTAGCCAAATATAAAAGTCAAACAGGCTTTCAGCTTACAGCTGATGAGGTCACTGCACTCAAGGTAGTATATTTTGATTTGCTCTGATAATTCCATCATAAATGACATCTAAATGCTTATGATGATTGCACAATGTTCTTGTAGCAAGAAGGAAACATACATCAGGCAATTCTTTCTGCTTTCTCAGTAGGTTGCCCAGTTTAGGAGAAATCTCAGTATTTGTGACAAAGCTAACATCAGCAGGATGCCTTTTCTCAGCAGAACAGATTTTTCATGAGATAGTTATATACCACACAACACCATATCACACTGTATTGTCCTCTACTTTTTGCCCTTCTGACTATATACTCCCAGTCAAAAGTTCTTGTACATTTTCTACTCTTAATTCTATTTCATCTTTACAGTTCATTTTAAATTCACCCTCACTCTGCTAAGCATAAAAAATAAGGAATGCAGTTTTTTCTCAAAGGTCTAAAAGCAAGGAAGACTTTTTCAGAAAAAAATGGGTGTTATAAATTGATAATATCTGATAAGACTTTATGAATGAGTATGGTTTACTGCCAATCTTCATCCAAGAGAGATTTCAATCCATAGGATCATTTGAAAATTTATGCAAGTAATGGTCCATGAAATGAATGTAGGGAAATAAATGGAAAATTGTGAAATGTGGATCAGTGGAATTTAAAACTATAAAGACCACAGAAGAAAAATAGAAAACAGCGGAATGAGACATAAGCAGTTGGAGATGCAGAGTAGCATCAACTAGCAGAGACAAACTAGTAAAGGACAAGAGCCACAGTGACCAATAATGCAATATCAATCAGGAAAATTTCCTAATGAAGATTCACCAAGAGATTTCAGATCAAATTAAGATCAGTAGTCAGGCGCAAAAGATCCGAACCCGACCTTGCATGACATTCATAGAATAGAATGGAATAGAATAATTCCAGTTGCAAGAGACCTACAACAGTCATCTGTTCCAACTGCCTGACTACTTCAGAGCAGATCAAAAATAAAAGCATATGGCCATTGTTCATATGCTTCATAATGGCTTGGGGATCTATCACCTCTCCAGGAAGCCTGTTCCAGTGTTTGTCCACTCTCTCAGTAAAGAAATGTTTTCTAATGTCACATTTGAACCTCCATTTATTTTGTTGGGCTTTGGTTGTTTGGTTTTTTTAATTAAATGACAGCCATCACTGTGCTTAATTTTTTAGGATTTCAAGTCAATATGCATCATGATGACATTGTATATGAAACTTTACTGAAGAAGAAATTCTTTAAATGGCACTGTGCAGTACAAACACACAAAAAAATGCAGACATTTTTAGACAGGAAAATTGAGTTACTTGCTATGTGTCACTCAACATATCAGTGAAAGATATTTAGATACCAAGATCTTTATGATATCGTCTTTTAAGTTTAAATAGAGAATTCCAAGCTCTCAGAAAAAAGATAGAGAGAAAATATATTGGGACAGGTACAGAAAACTATATTTTCACAGGAGATAATGGATAAGACTGTTTACAGAAGACATAAGGTCATATTCAACATCATCCCATCACACCCTATAGACTTCACCTGGGTTAGACAAGATACTTATTTGCAGTGAGTGTGTTTCCTGTTTTCCACAGGCATACTAGACTTGCTTTGAGTGAAGCAAAAAGAGTGTCTCTTAATGTAATACAAGTTTTACTTCTGGTGCTTAAGACTTTTTAGCTCCATCCTCTTTTCAAACCATCACTGCAGGTATTAGCCACTCAACAGCTTTCATTTGCATTGATCAGTTGACACAGTCTATTCTCAGGAGAATTAATCATTAAATTACATCCTAAGAGATACAGGAACAGCAAGCTCTGTGTTAATTTTATGCCATTCTTAATTTTTCATATCTCCTAGGTGCTGCAGGCTGTGCACATGAGGGTGTTCATGCATCACTTAGTAATGAGACCTATTTGAGTTTCCGAAACTTCTTTCTCATTTTCTGTATTCAAGTAGTGTGAGAGCTGCAAAATGCCAGATGATTGCTGCACAACCAATTCTGACTATGAATATATAAGCATGTCTTATCAAAATCAAAGAAAATGTCTTTGATTCATAAACTTTTGACTCATTCTGCTTTCCTTTTTCACCAGTTTAAATTGGGAGTAATTCCAGGGAAATTGGCATGTTATGAAATCAAAATTCACACCCCAAAAGATGACATTGAACTGTATTAATATTCATTCACTAGCAGATTAACCTGAGCCATGTAACAAAAGCATTTTAAATAGTGTAGAAAATACAAGATATCAACTTGCTATTCTGATTCTTTGATAATAACAAGTGCATCTGAAATGCTACCATCAAAGAAACTCTGATCATTTCATAAAAGGTAATACATACAATTTCCCTTTCCTTCAAGGTTGAAAAAGAAATTTCTACAATGATCAGAATGACTTTTCAAGGCATCATATGACCCCCTGTTTTTTTGTATACTACATTGGACTACACAAATACTGCCCAGACTCTTTTAAGTTCCTAAGAGTTCTATGAACCAAAATGCATTTGAGATACTGAACTAAAGGTGATAGAGAAGCTAAGGGGTTGAAGAAAAGAGGACACAGGAAGTGTATGAACTGGAGTTCTTCATCCTGCATTGTGCTGCTGAGCCACCATACATGCATGTGCAACTTGGAGGGAGAGGGTCCCAAGTGTAGAGTTTCTAGTCATCAACTGAGATTCTTTAAATGGGAGTAGAGCTCTCAGAAAGTTCTCTTGCAAATTCAGTTTGCTCTGGCTGAATAACTGCACTGACAGAGAACATTTGACTGTGATAAATGCCATTCAAAAGTATTTCATTTTGCAGCTTTAAAAAAAATAACATAGGGTTTTGTAACTTTGTACTCTTGGTGCACAACATTTGCATTGTCATTAGTCATAGGAAGCTCTTTAAATTGAGCTGACTAAACGCTTCCAATCAAACTGGTCACGTTCTTCTACTCATGCCCATCAAGTAACAGGTTGATCACTCATCATGTGGCCAAAATGTAACAGCCCTTGATTTACCCATTTACCCATGTCTGATGGCTTCTGAAACAAAAAGGCAGGAGGGAACTGGTTTATGCAGATGAACTTTTCTGGAAGTCTGGATCCAGTATCCTGAACAGAGAGGTTGACAGCTTCTGAATGGGTAAGTATTTCCATAATTTTTTTGTGGGTACAATTTTGTAGGTGGCCTATATGAAAATGTTTCAAATTATTTGAGATCGCTGAATATAAGGATGAAATATAGGAGATACTGTGAATGTTGAAATTTAGCATTGGCATCCTTGCCTTTTCCTGGTTAGTCCAGTGATAAATTATTATGGATTTCTTTGTAAGCAGCCAACAGAAAGCTCAGAGGGAGAGGAATGTAAATTATGCAAAGCTTTGAAACAATGTCCTTTACGCACAAATTCCATGGCTACAGATACAGTTTTAAAGAAGAAATTGAAGTTGAGGAAGGTAGTCTAAAAACATGCGTCTAAAGCTATGCCCAGCCTGCTCACCTTCCCCTCTATGCCAGCTCCATTTTTGCAAATTCCTGGCTCATGGCAGTTCTCTATTCCAAAACTGTGTTTGTACTTTCAAGTTTTGATCTGCCAGAGCACAACAGATTATCCTGGGCAAAGGAATAACCTTGGGTTTTTTTAAATAGACTTTGTTTCTGCTTGATAAGTTCCCAGGAAACATATGACTGCAACTTTTGCCCTTCTTAGCTTTCCTTTCTCTGAATAACTCTGCATAATCTTTGGCATGTTCAAGCACAGTTTGAAGTGGGTTAGTGGTGGTTTGTAAATCCTAAAGGTATATATGCCAGTTAAACAATATCCAGCTGTATCTAGCTTGGCTATTAATTAAAAGTAAATTAAGGGTTTCCATAGCACCCAAACAAATCAAAATAATAACAATTACATTCTGAAGTTGGAGGAAAAAGCTACAATAATTGTTTCTGCTTATAGGTCTCTTTCACATTTCAGTAAAGAGGGACAATTCAAAATTAGCAGGAAAAAAATGTATTGAACAAATTGCAAGTCAGGGAGATATAACAAGCTGAACGAATGAGTTTCAGGTGAATGTTTTCAGCAGACTGAATAAAGAAAAAGTGTTAAAACTTTGCCTATTATAGTTGCTTTGAAAAAGGTACATTAACTCTTTGGGTACTTTTCATCATGCAATATAGTGAATAATTAAATTGCCGCAGCTCCAGTCAGTAAGGAGTTCGGGTTTTTTTCAGTCTTAGGTTTAATTTTATCCTCACATTTTCTAATAACAAGAACTCTTGAAAAGTTTCATTTTTCCTTTGTGACAAGCTTTATTCAGCCATCCTGAAAGACCCACTGAAGAGAGAGACAAACAGCCATTGCAGTATCATCTCTTCAGGCTTCCTGACCATCAGCCTGAAGTAAAAGTCATGACATCAATGGAAGAAAAAGTGATAGCCTGCCTCAGGGATATGCTTTTCAATAGCCTGATATATTTAATTGTTTAGGATCTCAGAGATAATACAGATTCTGCTACAGTTCTATGCACTGTATTTTCTTGTGGCTGTATTGACTCAGTTGATTTGGGAAGAGAAGTAGACTTCAGAGCAAGCCTCAGCATGGTTTTACTTGCCTTTAAGTTGGCTATCATAGCACAAGTACTTTATATGCCTGGCACTGATGGGAAACATAAAGGTCACTGTTACTACAAGCAGAAAACCTCAGAAAAGGAATCTGCAATATCCAGAAAGTCAGCAGAAGCCACATGCTAAGCAACAGGAATTTCTTCATGTAGGAACATACATGAATTTCCCTATTTTTTAGGGCTACCAGACAGATGACTCTTCATATAAGCTCCTATACCCAACAAAAATTTCTTGTATTAAACATTTGTTTAAATGGTTTAACAACCTCCCCCCCAGATTTCTAAACATATCTGGGAGCAGTAGGACTCAAGATGAATGACTGTATGTAAATGTATAGTGATTAGAAAGCTAAGGAAGTAGCGTCAAAGGAAAAAATTTAAATGTAGCAAGTGTAAGTCTATCTGGGCAAAGTCCTGTTGGAACCCATTTCTTGATTTCAGGAACTGAGATCCATCCCAAACCCAGTGCATTGGTCTATTCTGGTTGAGCATCTAGGTTTTCATATCAAGAACAGGGAGCAGCCAGAACCCAGTATACCCCACATAACAACAAAGTGAAACTTTTCCACTGAATGAGCAGCAGCCAATATCTTTTAGTTCTTATTGTTCCCATTAACTGTCTTGGAAGACTTTGTTATAGTCCACAGTGAGTCATCTGTGCAATTATAATAGCAGAGCTGTATCAAAAGGATAGATGAGTCTCAGGTTCCCTTGGAACTGAATGACACCTCAGTAACCACAAAAAGTGACTGGGACACAGCCAGAAATGTCCGGATGACAGTGAGTTAGGCCATTACTGGAGTCAGCTCCTGCTGACAGTGACAGAAAAGAAAAGGTGCATAAAACCTGCTCAATGGCTCACTGAAAGGAGCCTCATGGCTTCCCTTTACAGAAAGTAACACTAAATCTAGCCTTTACTGGAAAAATAATTGGCAGTCTTAACTTAGGGAACCAGTAGAGCAGCTTCTCAGACAGGCTCACAATGGGGTGGAGGGATTTCCAACAGTGCTCCACATGCTGCTTTATAGACAGCAAGATGCTCTTGTGTTGAAGTTGCTCCCAGTCAAGCAACTTCAACCAATTTCTAATTCAAGTACAAAAAAGAAGAGAATGTGCAAAATAACATTTCTTTGTTCTTTTGGGAACAGGAGGCAATGCTGTGCTGTTTCGCTGGGAAGGAAAGCGTGATTGTCCATCTGCAACACAAAAGCTGTACACATCTCCTCTGGCTGGATGACCTGCCACAGTCCTCAGGTGCCACCTGTGCCCACTGAACCAAAGGGAAATTTAGTTTAATAGTTTGATTCAGGTCTATCAGCAGGATAAGTTGTTTTGATGTGTTTGTTTACAAATTTTCTTTTCAACTTAATTTTTTTTATATACTTTAGTAACACACTTCAGGAGAATCTTTCTCTTTGAAGTTAGAAATTCCTGCATCTATTTACTAAACTGTTTGTTTCTGCATGGAATACTAAACACAGAACACCAAAGGAGCTTCAGCTGCTTCTTCACCATTGTCTTATAAAACAATGAAGTTCGTATTATGGAGTAGGAAATACAAAGCTGGTTAAAAGGATTGGTTTTGTTTGTCATAAAGTATGTATTTATAAAATCCATTGCTAAAAGAGGTTTCTACAGCCTAGAATCAGACACTTATGGAACCACTGAGTTAACAAAACATTGTGGGACACATGGTTTTCCACACTTCAGATGTTAGAACAAGACCCCATCGTTTATGCTATTTGTCTTGTATCCCTCTGTTAAAGATTTATTGGACACAGCCCTGGAACACCTGCTATTTCCAGTCCACTGTCAGCATTGAACACAGTGAACATGCAAGTATGGACTTGGAAATGTGGATTTGCAACTTCCTTGCAGTTATTCAGGTTGCAGGCATCAAAATGAATAAAAGATCCTCTTTGCCTAACCTGCTCCTATCCCACGTTGGCTTCAAATTTTCTTTTTTTCAGATTGTAAGCTGTTTCTTTCAGTTTCTAATA
>VWZU01003588.1:250598-281971 GCA_013397095.1 Sterrhoptilus dennistouni
TATATATATATATATATATATACACTCATCATTTGACATGAAGTAAGTTTTACAGATGGAAACGAGCAAGGCACACACTAACCTGAAATTATAGTGAAAGCTCAAAAAGATTAAAGAAAAAAAGGCCTGTAGAATCAACATCAAGTGCTAATTAGAGCTTCTACAACACAAACTGTATTTTATATTTACAATGGAAACAAAATTAATAGATGTACAAAGTCAACACAGAATCTGGAAAGGAAACAAGTCAGCTAATAAGAGATATCTTTTGGTATAAAAATATTCTATTACGGTGTGTGTTCTGTAATAACTTATTAATCATATTGTCTTAGAGTCACTTATCTTAAAAGAAATTAAACTCTTCCATTCCCCCTCTAACTTCTTGCAGGGGAAAATGAAGTACTTTGAGTGTATCTCACTGAAGGAAATCTCTATGTGAAGTCAAGTTTTGCCTGTGTAAGCAATTCCGAACTGAAAGCTTAGTAGTGCTGCATAAGGACATGGAAAGGGAACCTGATACAGTAAAACCTCCATGCAAGAAGATGAGCAAAAAAAAAAGCAAAGAGAAAATACACATGAATAGAAGAGAAGCCATAAACTACAGCCAAACAGATTGATGATGAAATTTTACAGTCTTTGTTACATTTACATATTACCCTGTTTATAGGAAAAAGAAGCACCTGACTACTGAGCACACCATTCATGACTCATAGGTACTTTGTGCAAATACATAATTCAAGAAAAAATGTGCTGCTGCATGAAAGAATGACATTGACCAGAATATTCCATTTGAACCTGGAAAATGCATAGAGAAATTAATCACCAAGCAAGCCAGACCACAAATATGTACCTACCTCATTTATCTCTCATTTTCCCTTTTTTTCCAGCTCTCTTCTGGGCTTGTGAGAAAACAAAATTAACACCGCTGGAGTTAATTTAAGTATCACTTAATAAAATAAACTATTATTTCTTCACTATGAGAGTGATGAGACACTAGCACAGGTTGCCCAGAGAAGTCATGGCTGCCCCATCTCTAGAATTATTCAACACCAGGTTGGATGATGCCCTGAGCAACCTGGTCTAGTGGAAGGCACTCCTGCTCATGGAAGAGATGGTGGATGATCTGAGAAGTTCCTTCCAATTCAAAGCATTCTATGATTCTATCATTATGATGCCAAGCACTGATCTCAGTCAGTTTTCTGCTAAGGTAAAATGTTTCCTGCATGAAGCCTGGGGAACATTTAGTTTAAAAAGTTCAGATCTTTGAAAAGCTGATGAAAGAAATTAAGACTCTTAATTTCTTTCCAAACAGACCCTGTAGATTAGGACTCAAGAAAACAGAGGAAGTTGGTGAGAGAAGAGGGACACATCTTTTATTTGTTCTTTTCCCAGGCCTGTGAAAGATAGAGGATCTGAGACTGATTGACATGTTTATCCAGACAGAGGAAGTTCAAAAACAAACTAAAGAAACTATTTCAGAGTTTCAGGTCTTTTTTCAAAATTCAACTTTCAAAAAGGAGGAAATACTGGTAAAACAAAGGTAGCCTGTGGCTACTTTCCATATTCCAAAACAAAGAGTATTTCGTGACGGATTTATGTTTGTGAAGAATTTACCCTCTTACATCCATGCATTGTGAACTGGGGAAAGCAAGGCCCAAGATTAAAAAGTTACTGCACAGCAAATATCTCTCCTTGGCATTTTTTCCTAGCATCATAAGAATATTTAAAAATAAAAAAATAAAAATTAAAATAAAAATTTAAAAAAAAAAAATAAACATAGAAAAGTGGCAGATGCAGAAGTTCTGGAACACAATAGTGTTTCTGTGGCATCCACTTAACCTGGGGAACAGCCAAAAAATTTTGCCAATATCAAAACTTCAACAAGACATTTTATTTTTAATAAAAGGTGGGATGAATTAAAAAAAATAAATCTCTGAATGGCACTAGTACAGTGTAAAAATTATCAGAGGACATAAACGTCCATATGCTTAAAATATAAAATACAAACTCTCTCAGGATGGAAAAGGAAATTCAACATCTAATGAACAAGGCATCACCATTAGTATTGCCATAGACTGCTCTGTCCTGCCACCTGCTTTGCAGCTGGATATGGCTTCAGAATCAGAATTTGAAAATGCAAAGAGGAATGAGGCTTACAGCTTCTCTGGGGAACTTGCGCCAGTGTCTCACCACCCTCAGAGTAAAGAATTTCTTCCTAATAGCTAGTCTAAATATACTCTCTTTCAGTTAAAAGCCCTTAGCCCTTGTTGCATCACTACATGCCCTTGTTAGAAGTCCTACTCCAGCTTTCTTGTAGCTGCTTGCACATACAGAAAGGTGCTATATGGTCTCCCTGAAACTTTCTCCTCTCCAGGCTGAACAACCCCAACTCTCTCAGCCTTTCCTTATACAAGAAGTGCTCCATCCTTCTGATCATCCTTATGGACCTTCTCTGGACTCAGTCCAAGCAGTCCATGTACTTCTGTTATGAGGCTCCAGAGCTCCACATAACCTAATTTAAATACAACCTGTACCAAAGACTTAAGAAAAGGATGCAAAAAGGCTTCCAAGTATGTTCCATGCACTTCTGTTGATGGTGGAGGATTGGTCTATTCACCAGATCCATACTTCATTTCTCATGGAGTGATTAACGGAGCCTTTGTCATGAAGATTGACACTCTTATTTAAATTTCTTTCCAATTTTTGTTCCAATCTCCTTCCTTGGCAAGCCTGTATCACATTTCACTTGTCAGGCTGCCTATCCTCAGCAACACTTTCCCTGGCCAGTTACAGATTCTGCTAGCTCTTTTCACAGTTTCTGCATTCCCACTGATGTTTAAAAGCCTTCATACATGCACAAGACCTTGCCTGCCTGTTCTTTTCCTAACTGCAGTGTCCAGACTTTATACAGTGAAAATGGTACCATTTTTGTCTCTTTGGTCCCAGGTCCTTGTGTCACTAATGACTTTTCCTCGAGCAAAAACTTAGAGCCAAGGGGCTTCTTTGATAATGTGTCTGTACTAAGTCATGTCCTCTCTAATGCACCATTTTTAAATCCATTGAGTTAACAGAAAGCCATCTCAATTATATGATCCACAATTTAAACTTCCCACATAAGGTTTCCATCCGTTGGAGAACTGTGAGGTTTCTTGCACTGTAGTATTCTTTTTATTCTCTCCCAACCTGGCTTATGTTCTTTCTCCTTTTGAGATTGATTAATTATTTTTTTTTAGACCCAAAGACTAACTACAAGACTACTGGAAGACAGTAACTGGACACTTTTAGGAGTAAAAGATGGATAGGAATTAATATCTTGATCTGAAGCTAGATGGCATAGAATGAGAAACTATTAAGCTTGGAGGGATCTGTGAAGTCTACATGATGCAAATTCCTGTTCAAGGAGTCTGACTGGGCTGCTCAGCAAATTTTCCAGACCAGTTTGCAACATTTCTTGAGATGGAGATTTCACAGCCTCTGTGGGCTCTGTCACATTCAGTCTGTAAAGTTATTCCCTTATGCCTAGTGGAAATTTCCTTTATTATGGCTTGTAGTTGTTGGTTCTTGTCTGTTCATCATGCACCACTGAGAGAATCTGCTTCCATCTTTTCTATAATTCTCTTCAAGTAGGGGAAGAGAACAGTCAGATTCCCTTTCTAATCTCTTCTCCAGCTGGAAAAACCCAGCTCCCTCTTTTCATACGTCTTGTGGTCTGGATTCCTGAACGTGTAGTTGGGTCCCAAACCTGGACATACTCCAAAAAGATATAAAAAACCATATCTAATAAGTATTTTCTCTCAACCTTTGTTGTTGTGAAAGGATCCCAGTATAGCCTGTTATTCATCACTTGAAGAAACACTGCAAACAATTCTTTCTTGGTAGCCTGTCCTCAATCTATTTCCTGACAAAGCTTCTGTCTGAGTTTCCATGATGAATCTGACTTCCATCAGGAATCTCTGTTCAGCCAAACTGAGCTCCTACAGTGTCTAACTCTTTTCCTGATGATCAGGATGGGCGAAAGAGGTTCTGAGGAGGGAGTCAATATTCAGACTCTCCTGTAAGCAGAATACAGGCAAAAGTGCCACATCCATGTTATACAGTGGTTGGTTTGGGCTCTCCTCTGGGCTTCCTGTGGTTGCACATCTCTGGTATAAATGCTGTTCCTGAAAAATTTTAAGTACTTTCTCCAAAACAAGGAGGCTAATTCTGAGATATGGGTGAAATTCTTAACTCTGCAACTGCTTATTATGGATGAATCAGGACATTTTGAACAGAATGGTTAGAATTTAGCTTTGCTCAAATTTTTTTTTAGCTTTGCCAAGGTGACCTTCTAGTGTGTTTATGTTCATGCTTATTTTCTTAAACATTTTTCCCATGCATCATATTTTCCATACCTGTATTTCATTCACAGCTATTGAATCTTTTCCAGTAAGCAGAGCTCCAGAAAGTATGGACATAGAGAAATTAATAAAGAAATAAATTTTAAAATAATGGTAAAGATGACATATAAAGAAAAATTATTGTGAAATTCTTAGTGTTATTGCACATAGGAAGCATATTTCTTGACTGGATGAAACCAGCTGAAACTATCTCTGTTCTTTTAGCTCATGAGCAATAGTTAATAACAAGTCTTGGAAATACATTTCTCTTTTCAAGATAATTCACTCAATCCTAATTCATAACAATGAAGTTTATCAAATTTCATGCTGCCTTTACAGAAGAGAAGGACCAACCACTATATTCTTTTTCAGTTGTTTTAGTTTCACTTCTTTAGAATTTTCATTTAGAAAAATAAGTAAAGCAACCCATTAATTTAAATAGGAAGTTCAAATTAGATGTATCAATGCAGAAATATGATTATGGTGGTCAATATATGTAGTTAAGCATAACTCTTCAGTTTTTTGTCTTCAAATGCACACGGTTGTAGTGAATTTAGCAATATCCACACATATATTAGGGCAAAAATACTGGGTTTATGTCTTTTTTTGATACACAGCAAAAATGTATTGTTCATTGATATTTGCATTGGTTTTGAACTCATCAATATTTAATATCTTAGTTAATATTTATTGATTTTTTGACAAAAGGAATCAACTTCTGCGTCTTATTTTGTATGTGCACTCAAATGAGGATTAAAAAATAAAAAAGAGCAATCAAAAAAAAAGAAAAAAAAACCAATCAGAAATAAATATTCATGGTAGATCCCTAGAGAAAGAAGATCATAGAATCACAGAATGGTTTGGGATGTAAAGTACCTTCATGATCATCTAGTTCCAGCCCTCTGCCATTGGCAGGAACACCTTTCATAAATCCTATGATGAGAGAGAGAATCCACTAAGATCGTGTAAGTAACCATACAGAAGAATGCAGAAGTCATCACACCACTTTTCTAAATTTCAAAATTTTTGGAAGCTGGAATATTCACTTTCTGGAAGAATTTCTTAAGAAAGTAATGACATTAATGGTAACTGAGCTGAAGGGGGAAGGTTCTGGTTAGGATTCATCTCCTGTATCCATGCATCTATCTTAGATGTTTCATGCGCGACACATTGTTTTATAGTGCCCAGTTTCTTCTCATTAGTCATTGAAGAAAAAGAGCTTGAAATTAATTGCCTGTAGTTAGTTGAGATTAGTATCTACTTATGGTTACCCAGGCTGCAAATTTTAGTAAAACAATCAATGCAAGTAAGCAATGGAACCAAATTTATCCTGTCCCATGGTTTTGATCATAATAAAAATATTTTGCTATGTTTGTATATACATGTGTATGCACATATACTTTACATTTATCTTCATGTTGTTTTGAACTGCCAGTGACTGAGCAGTTGCATCACCTCCAGAAAAACCATCCCTCTCTTAATTTTCAACCAGGATGGTTAGACTATGGATGACAGACAAATGTTTGATCACCACCCTAAAAAGTCTTGCAAGCCTACTGGAGCTTTCTGTGGGGAATGAACTGCAAAACTTTAGACAAAAAAATTCTTTATTGATATTTGCTCCACGGCTGTAGCCAAAGTGGAAGCATTTTATATGATTATGCTCCCTCTTAAATGCTTAGAAGAAATAACTACCCTATCACTTGTGAGTGGTGGCTGTGACTGGCACTGACTGGACATTGACCATTGCACAGAAACCTTGGGATTTCACACAGGCTTCTGCCAAGAAGCAGAGCTTTAATTCCTATAACTCTGCTCTGCTCCATTCTGCTTGTGCAATCCAGAACAGGTTTTCTTGGAAAAGCTGATATTCAGTGCAGACACCATCATGAGGATGGAGAGTCAAGTTTTCTGGTTTGTGTTTATCACTATCCCAATGACTCTCTCATGAATAAACATTTCCTGCCTTAGCCCCTCTTGTTGAAGATAAATAAGAACGTAGAGCCCAGAGGAAGCAGACAAAACTATTAAGAAGCTGAATACAGAATAAACCCAAATAAATCTGAGCACCAATAATCCCCCCCAAAGTCAATCTGATTGTTGATGTGTTGCTGGGTTGATATAATGCAATCATAGTGAGCAAAACCACTGACAATGCATTGCTGGTCTCTGCCAGAGTATCCAGACCAGATATCCACACAGCAAGATTTCATAGAAGCATAATCATTTCAGTTGTAAGGGAAATCATGAGGTCACCTAGACCACTGTCTTACTTGGAAGGGGTCAGTTTGGCTCATGAAGTCAGGTATCATGGATATGTCTAATCTGCTCCTGAAAATTTCCAAAGACAGAAATTGTGTGATCTCCCTGGGTAATTTGTGGTGGTGTTGAGCTATGCTCCTCATACACTTTTTTCCTATGATTTCCTAAAAGGGGGAGATTTGATGTGTTGCATTTGCTTGGTTTCATCAAGTCAGCTGCAAAAAAAAGGCTAGTAATACTCTAAGTCGGATGAGGGTGAATTTTAGATGCCTAAATCCAAAATCAAGCTTAGTGTCGCAAGAGATCTAACACTGGAAAGAAGGGCAGCATTATCTTCCTCTACAGGGTCTGCATTTAGAAGTATGTCTCAAATGGAGGTGCAGACCTATTTTTAGGACTTAGAACTACGCAACCCCCATGAAGGGAATACGTCCTGCATCTTTAAACAAGGGGCTAAAAAGCAAGACACCAATAATCATTCTTTGCCTCAGTATTTCCTGGAATTATCTTAGATTCTTCAATATCTAAGAAGTTTATAATGAGACCTAAAATACTCCCCAAATCTCCTAAAATGAACATTCCATTCCATGGGCCATCACACTTAAAAAAGTTTATCACTGTAATCACAGAGGCAGGAGTGACAAAAACAAAGTTCACACAAAATTCAGCTCAGCCTTTTCAATGGGAAGACAATGTTGAGAAGGAATGCCAAGATTTTCATAATACAATAAAAATTTAAATGATAACACTAGGCATATCTTCCACAGGGACCAGTCATGAAATTTAATTAACAGTCATATGCTTTGAGATCCTTTGATACCAAGCACTGTGTAAATGCAAATTAAAATGATTCTTTACAAAAAGTAATCAATGAAATTCATTCCATACCTGATTCTGGTAGGGTTATTCAGGGAATAAATTCTGCTCAATGTAAACCTGAATAATTTTTTCATTGGCATTAGAAGATGAATAAACTTTCACTTTCAAACATCAAATAATGTTACAAACTAAGTACAAGAATAATTATCCATAATTTTTACGTGTTTTTTGACAGAATTCCTGTCTTCAAATACATGATAAAAAACTAGACATGATTTTTATTCCAATTGGTAATGTCCTTTCCATAATGTTCAAACGGCTGAGAAGGAATGTATCACATAGACACCTGTAAAGTACATTCTATTCCGTTGTATAATAGCCTGTCTTGTTCCTATTAACATTAATTTTAACCTTTTTATTGTCTTAAATAGGTTTCTTAAGGCTATACTACATATTATTAATTTTGGGGCAGAGGATATAGATTCGGTAAGAACTAGTGTATATGAGTTTTAAATTTTCTTTTGAAAGTACTTTGAATTTTGTGGAATCCTGTTCTGGTAGTCTGCTTACCATTAAAAACAATCCTTTATGTGATTCAAATAAGCAAGAATCTTTGTTAATTTTCTGCTGAAGTGATAAGGGATTCTGAGACAATAAAAATACACAGGAATGAGGAGTGCAGGGAATACTCTCTTTACTGCCAGCAATAAATGCCTTTCTACTCTCTCCCATTCTGCTCCTTCCATCTCCCCAAGTACCAACTGCTGTCATTTAAATATGTCTCATCTAATGCATTCCTCTGAGCATTGGTTTTTAAATTCCTTCTTTTTACTTCAGATCTGGAAAGCGACTCGTCCGTCTGAAAGCCTGTCACATCCTTCCAGCAAGATTGTTTAATAAACATATTACCTCTGCCTATAAATACTGTTCTGATATTCTCCAAAGCATGTGTTGAGATGCAGATGAGTCTGCCCTTGTGTATTCAGCAAACGCACCAGAAGATCCTTATTTTTGGCAAATACCATTTCACAATGCTATATATCACTCTAACATAATATAGTAATCATGGAAAAAAGAAATCTGGCACACAATACTTAAAACAAAGGTAAGCATTATTCTAGATTGACACAAGGAGCAAGAGTTAACTATGTAAATCCCATGTTAAACAGGAGCATTGATGCTCTTTCTTCCCATACAGAGGACAGTAAGGGAAGCAGGTTGCATCATTTTTATTTCTATAATTGATCATTTGTAAGAAACACCTGTATGTAGAAGATTTTCATTAAGTGAATCTTAGCTGTTATCCAACACTGATGAATAATTGAATTAATTACATACTATGGTTAATTCATCAATTCATTGATGAGACTTCAGTTATCTTAGTCTGGAGAAATGCAATACTTGATTAATTATCTCATTTAATTACAGTTATACAATTTTATTCCTATTTTGATAATTTTGATTTTTTAATATTTTGCTATTAAGCACTTAAAAAGGACACGTTTTAATGGTTTTTTTATTCAAAATTGTAACAAGAATGATCAAAGCAAGAAAACAAATCAGGCATCTAGACAATTTCTCCCTTTCCATTATTTTGCTTCCAAGCCTCATATTCATGTGCCAAAAATGAAAAGTTATATCCACAGATAAAGAAATCATGTCTGACTAATCAAAAATCAATATCAAATCACCTTGTTTACTACTTCAGTTTAAAAACAAAACATAGAACGTGCAAATATTAATGAGTGAATTCATCACTCATTAATATGAATTTTATGTGGGCACTCATTAATATGAATATTTATGTGGGCTAAGAGTTAAACGTCTAATCAGAGTAACCATCTAATTTATATCAGCAGAGAGAAATAAGAACCTTTATACAGCATTTTATCTTGTACTATGAAAGATATCTCATCTAGGCAAAGGTCTCTGTTCTAGCAGGAAGGTGTCATTGTCTCCATTAGCTGTCAAGGGAGGCCCACAATGAGCTCAGACCAGGCATTTAACTTTTATACAGAAACTGGGTGAGGCAGAGTTCATGCCTAATGTAGATAATTCCCCAAAATTTTCCAGCTTTTTTCATTCATGGAAGTTAACTTAAAATCTTAGAACACCAATCTGTCTCATAAGCTTTAAGTATTTCTAGTTTCAACTCCAGATCACAATAATTATAAATTATGAAATTAAATTCCTGTTTCTGCTCAGTTATAGATCACAATGAAAGTGCAAGGCACTTTAAAAGCCTTGTAGCAGCAAGAAAAATCTTAAGAATTCTTAAGAATCTTAAGATGGTTAACCAAGCAGCATGAAAAATCTTAAGATACCAGTTCAGAGGGAACTGAGAAATGACTGAAAGCAGAAATACCTGATCCTTGAGCTGAAGTAATGATTAAGAAGACTTTAAGTATGCATGTGGTGCAAACTTTACAGTGGACTTATTCATGTCACAGAAAAGCCTAGGACCATGAACAAAGGGAAGGAAACATTTTTCACCATGGCTGATCTGGGTCACAATAAATGTAAGTATTCACAGGAGTCTCAGTGTGAGCTAGTAACTGCTTCAATTGCTGAGTTCCCTTGCTTGGGATTTCCATGGTTTTAGTGGGTTTTATAATGAGCTACAAAATGCAAACCTCACTGCACATCTGTAGCCAGCAGAAACTGCAAAACAGAATTAGAAATCACCTGGATTTTTCTTTAAATTTTGGATTAGGACAAAACTGTTGGCATTTTCTTCTGGGCTGTTTTACTTGCAAGCAAATGAAAATTGGTTATTAGCCAAATTGTTCTTGATAGTCTATAAATAGCTGTGTTCAGAGGCAGTTTCTTCATAAAAAAAAGTAACTGATATTATTGCTTTCCTAATAAGACTTTTTTAAAAAACAAAAGCCCTAAGCAAAGCTTTTTCTATCTGCAAGTATTAACACACTTACATATTGGTTCATGAAGAATTAGGGTCACATACTGAATCATGGGGGGAAAGAAGATCAAATATTAATTGGTTGAAATTGCCAAAAATTCTGTAATTCCTGAAGAGCAAAGAAAACTATAGTATATACAAGCTGCATTGACTGTGTTCTTGTGTTGGCAGAAATATAACTAATAGATTAATTTGCAAGCAAGAATACAAATTCATGGCAAGTGAAATTGCAGTCAGAAGCAACAACAGAGCAGTATTTCACTATCTGACAGCTTATGCTAAATACACTTTGCATTTTAATGCTGTTGCTGCTTGCCTGCCTGTTCTCCCTTCCCTGTCAGGACGCAAGTACCTTTTCCTGACAAACAACACTGATAATAAAGGTTATGACCCACCAAAAGTCATCTTAAAAAAGCTCTTACAAACATTGAGATGAGATGAGATGCTAGACCAAGACTGACCACAGTCTTTCCTCATTTACCAATTTAAATCCATTTCTTTCCTGCATACTTGAAGCAGAGAGCAGCTGCTCTCATCTTAATCTAGAGGTTGTGAATAGTTACTCAGGATTGTGTGTAATCTGTCACTGATCCATCCAGGTAGCATCAGGTCTGCCTTCATACCAGAGCCACCTTGGGATGGACTACATTTTACCCATCAAAATTACTTGAAAGCATTCAGACAGATGAAGGTGTGGAATCAATTTTATGTGCCTGTCAGAAAAGGCAAACCTTTTGTCTAGCATGTAGATCACCAGAAGTCCAATATTTTTAACAACTTTCACAGTACCAGCAAGACTTTTATGAAATTCTTTGTAATGCTATTAGTTTGGAAAAGACCATTATGGACAGGAATCTTTTGAAATCGTGGAATATTCCTTATAAGGCAGGACAGGATTACCTAGCAAGGACAGGATTACCTGTCTCCCCTTTCCTCCCACTGAATTTAACAAACATTTTGTTCCATGGTTCCAACTTTGCAAGACACATTATACACTTAGGTAAGAGTTAAACAGCTTGCCCATTGTCTCGTGGATATCTTGTGGGCTCAATTGCAGATATCTCTGGAAGCAGGTATTTGTACAAAAGCTGCTACCTCACGTGATCTACCAACACCTTCAAAGCTAAAATACAACTGTCTTTAACCTGGCTGTGACCCTCAAATTATGTATGAATCCGACACTGAAGAGAAAGCATAACACACTGACTAGGAAGCTGAATTTGGTGATGCAAGAAATGAACTAGTATTAGGAAAACAGTGGGGCAAAAGCTTGACAATAGTGAACATGGCAATTAAATGCCTGTGAAGTGTTAGTTACTTGTTGCCTTCTTTGAGGTGAGTGGTTTATAGTCAGCTTTCTGGTTTTCACTGAATGTAGCTCTAAGTTGGCTGGTAGGCAGTTTACCCTTTATTTTCACCAGCTTTTGTCTCACTAATCCAAGGTATTCTGAAATCAGCTTCAGACTTGCTAGAAATTCATATTCCAAGCACTGATTTTCTCATTCCCTTTCTCTGAAAAGGCATTATGAATTTCAGCAAACAAGCAAAAGAGCAGCAGAAGAGACAAGAGGTAACACGGGGATTCTTGCATGGATATAGATCAAAAGAACACTTGAGCCAACCTTGCCTTTCCCTCTCCACCCTCTAAAACTTGGGGGTGACATCTTGTGCCTCCAGAACCTTTGCTTGGACCATAAATGCTCTAATCCTTCCTTCCCAACCTCCCCTCACAGCTGAGCCCTGATGCTTTTATTTCTTCCTCCTACCTTCAAAATACATCCTTCTGCTGCTGCAAAGGGGCATTAAAGTTCAAAACATGCAGGAGCCATGGGCTAAGGATAATCCATAAGACATCTCTCTTCTCTGACTAAGCAGTGTGTGAAGCTAAATCTTCATCTCCACAAGAAATGAAGAGAGAACCTGCAGTCTACGATCATACTGGAGAGATTATCGAACTTTAACTGTCAATAAACACAGCTATTTTGAGATTAATTTGCAACTGCAGAGTACCTTGAGTTCCTGTGAATATGTTCTGTGAAAAGTTTTTAAAGATAGTGAGTTTATTCAAGGTTCTTTGTAGGCTTGAGCAGACTATCTTCAAGAAAATAGCACTCCTAGAATAAAAAAATAAGATGCAAACCAAATCCACAATAAATTAATTAATGCAATTTAAAAAAAGAAAGTTAGAAACTTAGAAGAAAAGGAATAAATATCTAACTTGTGCAGTGAATTGCAATATATATTTTCCCTCTAATGGATGAACTTCCTATAGCTGTTGCTGAACAGGATGAATGTGTGCATCTGAAAACATAATTCGTCCCTTAGGGTAATATAGCTGTTGTATGAGGACAGAATCAGACAGAGCTCTGATTAGACATATTTCAAATTGGCCATGTTTGTGCCCATTAACAGCTGGAGGTAGAAGGCACTCTTAATTAGTGAGAGTGTTGAAGGTTTTTAAAAATAGAGATTGGACAACTTAGTGGCTGACTGGATAAATTAGAAATTAAAATTGTGTTGTGTGCTGTCTACTTCTGAATAACCCATGCCATGGGAAATAGTCTAAGAGTGTTGCAGAAGAGCAGACATTTAGACCATGATTAAGTATAAACTAGAGCAGATGTTCTTTTCCCTTCTGCCTTCCCTTCATCAGTTCTGGTGATATTTGATTCCAAAAACTGAGATTACCACAGATTTTAGCAGTGTCAAGTTTTGATGTTTCTTCCTGCTTAGGATTCAGCTCAGAAACAGCACAGTGGCCATGGAGCTGGATCAGGTGACAAAAATGAAACCTCCTTCTTCCCCAAGATGTAAGTCAAGAAAAAGCTTATCCTAGAATACTAAGTAGCCAAAATTCAGAAAGGCAAATAGGATTTTAGAAAGACAGAGGAAGAACTGATAAAATACTAAATATTAACAAAGTTTTGCCTTCCTGTTTCCACACCCATCTGTTTAATATTTTCTCCCATTTACATACTTAAAAAAGAATTCTAAAATTCCATGGTTTATTTCCCACCTCAGAGAAGAAGTTAAAGTTAGAATGTTTCACTGATAGCATTCTAATTAATTTCTTGATTACCTGCAAGCATCCTGCTTTGGGAGATACTCAGGCTTGACTGGTGATCTGAGCAATAAGGCTTTCCAAAGTCAGGTATTGGTAATATCGAGGTAAAAGCAAAGTGCCTTTCCTTCTATTTTAGAACAATCATTCTGTAAAAATATGTAATGAATCAGGTAGATCAATGTTTATTTTCTCACATTTCACAGCAGATGGGAGTTTAAATATTTACTGAGAGATGAAACTTAAGGCTCAGTCCAAGATATAAAGTAGATGAAGAGGGCACAGCAATGTAATCCTTCTGGGATACCAGGGATCTGCAGTGTCTTCAATGCCAGTTAAGTTGATTTGGAGCAATACAGTTGAAGCTCACAAACAGTCACAATACAACAGGATACCTTCCATTAATTCTGCCAGGAACAGGAGAGGATGAAAGTTCAGCTTTTCCCCGAATCAGGTGTGCTGTAAAACAGAGAGAGAAAAGTCAACTTAGATTAAACACAAGCTGCCCCTACTGCCCTTATTGTCTCTAGAGAACTGTATTTCTTACACTTTGAAATTGTATAGTTTTCAGTCAGTCCATTTTTTTCTTCCCATCACCACCCTGCCCCCATCAACATGGTATGACCTAGGAGAAAAAATGGGAATTTTTTCCATAAGTATTACTGGACAGACTGCTTAGCTCATACAGCTATCAGGTGAGCCATGCCAGAGAGGACTGGTGAACTTGTAGGACACTCAAGTTGAACTGTTTACAGTAAAATGTTTAGGTTAGCCTGTGTTTTATAGACTGGCATTTTGGACAGATTTGTAATTTAGCAGAAAACTCTTTACTTACAAGAACTTTAGTTGCAGCCCTTGCCTCATGTTGTTACTGAGATCAGATTTATATGTACATTTATCAGACTTTCTTTGTAAATTTCGGAAAAGACAAAGACCCATTTTTGTAATTTCTTATGTTAGGCAGCAACTGTTTATGTAAGTGGTCCAGTCAAGAATTATTCAGGAAGCATGTCATGCATCTGGAAATGTCACCCCTACATTCAATAATAGGAGTGACACATGGGCCCTCAGAAAGAAACTTTCCTGCTCAGTTTGCAATAGGGAGGAGGTTTGTGTCCGCTTTCCCAAACCACAGTTCAAGGACCACAAGATGAAGCACAGATGTGGCACAGACAGGAAGGCAAAAAAAAAAAAAAGAGTTTCAGAAACCTAAATGGGAATTTTAAGATCTGATTTGCCTAAACCAGCCATATTACAGGTGTGGTACCATGTCTTACAGAGAAACAAAAAGTACTTCTCCAATGCTGCTTGGAAGATTTACCTTTAGCAAACCTCTTTAATACTAGGCTAAGACTGGTAAACAGTAGAGAAGGCCAACTAAAAATTATATAAAGTTCCCTTCTTTGAATTAAAAAAAAAAAAAGACAAACCAAAACAAACCCCAAACACCTACTAGATATTATCAACACACTTTTAATTCTTTTTGTAAACTAAGGTCCTAGGACAAATTTTCTGCCATCTTATAATCACCAGATGTGTGTCTGCGGTCTGTTTTTTTACAATGTCATTGCTGTCAAGTTTTGTGGTTTAATATTTATCCCCACAAAAGAAGGAACAGTGGGACACACCAGTAGGTGGAGGAGCTCCAGTCACCTTCTCAGATCTCTGGACAACCATAACCATGGAAGCAGTGGCATCATTATGGGATGCAGGAGAAAAGTATTTGTAGGTTGTACACGAATTACAATAAATCAGTAGAAGACTTCAGAATTTAGCTTTAGATCTCAGGCACTTCCATTAAAAATGGCTCCTATCAGCTTGAATTTATTGTTGTGTCTCCTCCCTGGAATTTATTAGCAGCTCACTGTCTTGCTAGCTCTCATGATCATATCTCAGAGGCTCTGCAGTTCAGTGTTTTAATTTCAACTGAGCTACACAATTATAGCAGAAGCTCAGTTTTTGGTTAAAACATATAAAGCAATCTTCAGCCTTTAAGCCTGATAATACGTATAAAGCAATTACATAATTCAGAATACAAAGTAAAGTCCTGAGGATATTTGCTACCTTTTGGAACTTAAAATTTCAAAATCACCCATGAGCTTGGCACACTTGGGACTGGTGATACTCTATCTATCTCCTAGAGTGTCAAACCTATTTTCCCCTAAATTGCTAGGAGCTTTTAACCACTGTCCTGCAGAGCATGGATTCCTAAGTGAAAATCTCCAGTGCTGCATAATGAAAATAGGATAGCACTGAAATCCGTGGAATAAGACTGCAAGGCTTATAAACCTATTATTTAAGACTGTTATTCTTTGTGATTGATTGTCTATTTACTTAATTAAATAGGCCTGCAGTCTTTAGATCACTTAACCTTACTGTGACACACTGTAGTGCCAACTTCCACTGCTTCCTCACAGTAATAACTTTGTTCATTTTGCTATTCAAGGAGCACTGCTCTATATTATGTCAGTTTCCATGTGGGATTCATCCCTGCTTTTAAGGTTTTACAGAAATGTGCTATCAGGCAGTGTTCCTCAGAGCCAGGTGCCTTTTAAACAGCTGCATCCAGGCTGATCTCAGTAAAGGACCTGTGGGATAATCAGAATTATTTCCACACATTATGTACAGCTCAGGACCAGGCAAGAAGAGATCTTTAGATGTATTAAAGACCAGTCAGGAGACCCAAGTTTTCCCAGAGAAAAGTCATAGATAATTAGATGTCTAACAGACACAGCAGCTGTCGAAAATCTTCAATATTATCCTAAATTGTCTTCTAACTTTCCACTTTAAAAGTTCAAATTATGGAAAAAGTCTGTTTCCTTGTGAGTCAAACTTAAGGTTCCACTGAAGCAACTTTTCATTATTCTCCAGACGGGAATATTTGTCACTGTTTACTTCTAAAAATAAATACACCCCCCACAGTCTGTTTGAGAACAAGTACATAGGACAAAAACACAAAAATGGTTAGCATAATGAGCTGCAGCGTAAAGGAGATGTATCCTACTACTGACTCCTCAAGCCAGAGGTCAAGTGTACAAATAGGAAAAACTGAAAACTGAAGACTAGTCATAAGACTGAAATGTGAATTGAAGTGCTACTAAATTTCAGGTTTAGGTAAACAAAATTAGGACCAGAAGTTCCCTGACACTGAGAATCTAATCTAAACATTTAAAGGGATATCTCTCTTTGAATGCCCTTGCATGTTTTATATAACAAAAAGGACCCCAAGGGTTAGGAAACAGCCTTTTTTTTTGCGAGAACTGTGGTAAATATATGGGTTTATCACAATTATAGATCACAAAGTACTCAAACTTGGTATGTCCTGAAGTCTGAATAATAATCTAAAAGCCATTATTTTTTCCCAACTGAAGCACAGAAGCCAAACAGAAGCTTAGTGAATTTCCACTGTGGCTCGCATAGGGCTGGTGGTCTTGCAGGACAGATCTGCTTCATTCCCACTATTTTGAATGCACAACACCTTCCTTCATCAAGGCTTCACTCCCCAGAGGGAAACTCTATTATTTACAACTATGTGTGCTACAATTATAATACTTTCCACACTGCTTTCCATGGGGTAGAGCTTCCTGTAAGAATGACTGTAATGAGTTTGCTCTTGAACACAACATTTGTGTCATTTTGGCATTCCAGACTAAGGTACAGCAGGGGCAAGCTGAGCTGTTTACCCTATGCTGAATATGTCAGAAAAGTTGGGGATCATTATTTTAACTGTGTGACGTGTCTGACTGAGCTATCAGGTAAATCAACTTTTCCTTGGTCTCATTATTATAAAAAATTCCCCGTGTTACTGGATAGCTATTGCCGACATTAGCACAAAAACGGTGTTTGGCTACTCTCAACCCCGAGAGACCTTCAGAGTCTCAAACCTCTATGAATATGTATGTTGTGCTTCCTGGTTCTCCTCATGCATCATTGAGAGAAGTCCTGCAGGACCCTGTACCTGAAAGGTAATGAGCCTGCCACTTGCACTGATTAGATCCACTGACAGCAGCAGAAATTGCCTGAGCTGCTGAGTTTTGGTGCCCACAGAAGCACCACCAGAAGGATTGAGCCTAGCCCAGCTCTGTCTGCATGGTCTGCAGCCAGGAAGGCACCTCTTTCTCTCAACATGAACACAGGTAGAGGTGAAACTGAGACACGATAACACAGAGACTCAGTGCAGAATGCAGACAGCAGAATCAGGTATCTGACTGAGATGCTTGCCCAACAGCCACATGCTCCATTACAGGAAGCAGTGAAGCAGTCAAGTTCTGCCAAGGGGGCCTCAAAGCTCTTCAACACATCCTTTCCAAATTTCTTTGGACAAGAGTACCAGGTGTAAGTAAGCCTTGCTGGCATAGCCTGGTGGTAGATAACCTGTGCAGCTCAGCTAATGTCATGCAGTATAAACACAGGGGTCCTTTGCGCAGCTAATTTAAGGCATAAGCTATGAACAGCATAAGCTCCTCATGGAAGAGCTTTGATGAAATAGAGTGCTTGCAAAAGTTAATCTGTTGGCAAAGTCAAAACTACTCACACCAGCATGTATGCAGTTCATGGTGTTCTGCTTTAACTCCAGCCAACAACTCAGCCCCACGCAGATGCTCGTTCACACCCTCCCACCCAGTGGGGCAGAGAATCAGAAGAAAAAAGCAGGAAAAATTGTGGGTTGAAATGTGACTGTTTAATAGGCAAGAGCAGCAAAGTAAGGCAAGGATTTAATTCACCACTTTCCATGAGCAGGAGGATGGAGCCTTCCAGGAAACCAGGGCTTCGTCACACCTAATGGTGACCTCAAAAGACAAACCCCATCACTGTGACCAGCCCGCTGCTTCCTTCTGCTTTCTCCAGCTTTTTATGCTGAGCATGACAACATATGGTATGGAATATCCTTGGGTCAATTGTAGTCAGCTGTCCGAGTTGTGTCCCTTCCCAAATCCTTATGCACACCTACCCTCCTTACTGGTGGGGTGGGGTTTGCTTATATGAAGAAAATTAATTTTATCCCAGATAAAAACAGGATGAAGGTCATTCTTATAAAAATCAAGGCAGTCATGCCCACACTAACAAATCACCTAATTTGCTCAGACATCACTTAATTTGTTACCTGAATTGCCCCGACGAAGACGTAAACCTGAATGACATTTAAACTATTTGCTTCTGTTCAGTCCATAGCTCTAAAGGTGCCAATTAAAACAGACAGCAGATCATTAAAAGGTGCTGGTTTAGGCCAGTTGCAGCGAGAATTACTATTTGTTAACACAGATTTCTAAAAGGCTGTTGGAAATGACTCACCAAAAAGATGCCAGAAGATTCTATGAAATTACCATATAAGTAATATGGTGGCTAGCACTTTAAACATTGTGCTCAAATACATATTTTACCTAGGTCTTTTGGGGGGTTCCTTTTTTTCCATTTAAATTAAGATTCCATTATACTTTTGTATACATTTTAATGGCTACATAGATTTTGTAACAGCATTCTCAGACTCCTGAGATGGAGGTTAAATATACAAATTTTCTTCAACCAGCTACACTCTTAGAACACAGAGATGAAAAAGACCTATTAGTTTACCTACCCTATTTTTCTGGCCACTGTAAAATTGTTCCCCAAAGTGTATTTTGCAATACTTTGCCAAGACTACTTTTATTTTACCACAGAACTTGCAACTGCTACTCATAGGACATTTTATCACAGCTTAATGAACTTTACATTCAGGAAGTATTTTTCCAGACAATGAGTCTTGTATATTTTCTTACTTTTTTTAAAATGTCTCTTTATGGCATACCCCCATAACTAATTGAAAATGTTACCAAAATTATATTATTACTCAAAGTGAAAAGTATTCCAAACTTGATAAACAGTATATTTCCTCCTGCCACAAACTTGCCACAAATTACATTTTTCTTTACAATGACTGCCCTATATAAAAGATAAGAATGTCCTCTTACCAGCATCTCTTTCAGCAATTCTTTTGGCTGAACAGGGACTGCATAAGATTTTCAGATGTATCTGATGGCCAGAAACTTAAAAAAAACCCTGTCAGGCACCTAAAGCAGCATGTAGGGAGAATGCATATAGGAAAATCCTAAACGGAAATCCTAAATCCTTCTGGTTCAGTTGCTGTACAAATCTGAAGCCACAATCTTTGCAACAATATCTCTTCCAGCCAAAAATGTCTCTTCTTGCCCTAGAAAATCTAAAGCTAGATCTGAAAATTTAATTTGTGATCTGATTTTTCTCAAAATTAAGAGGTGTTTGGATCTAGGATTTTAGTTAGCATTTATCTGTAAAGCTTGAGTAAACTTTTATACTTTGTCTGTTTTTACAAAGGGAATCAGTCCCTGTATTTCTTAAACTCACTCCTGCACTTGCTTTGTCAATTCTAACCTAGCATGCTAAAAATGATAAGCAAACACAGAAGTAAATGGGAATAATCTCTTTGACTCTGGCAAAATTCATTGTGAGATATTGTCCTACAGAACACATTTTAAGCCAACAGTACAGGAAAAACAGTACAAAATTATGTCTGAATTCAAATATATAGAGATATCCACAAAAACACACAGAGACATATATATTTTATATATATATATACACACATGAAAAATCAAGCCAAATGAAAAAAAAAACACTGATTCCTAGGAAAGTGAAATAAGAAAAAACCCAAAGAACCAAATGTTTGAGTTTTATGGTACCCTAGAGCCCTAATAACTGCAGCTGCTGCTGCCCACCCTAATTAAAAGTTTTGCTTACTCCTAGGCTGAGCACCACATTTTTCCTCAAGCTTTTAGTCTCAATTTATGTTCTTAGAAAAGCATGTCAAACATCCAGGTAGTCTAAAATTCAGATACTATAAGAATGCAGGCATTACAGAGCAGTTTCTCTTCACAAATCCTATGGCCCTTGTTACTTTTAATTTACTCCGTTTTCTCCCTGTGTCACTGTAATAATACTCCCTTGGTATTTTTTCATCGTTGTTCCAAATTTGGAAAAAAATTCACTCCAAGCTGACTTGTCTGTAATTGATGGTTTAGTAGCACCATGGGCAAAGTGGCTCCTGAGCAATTTAAAATCATTGCAGTAATTTATCTTGGGTACAGAGGTAAGTTTAACTCATCCGTACTTTCAGGAAGAGATATTTTACCTCTGAAGGATTTACTACCAAGCATTGCTTTTATACAACAGCATTATTTTTACATTGTTTCTTTAAAAACCAATACCATAAGGTAAACAATGAAATAATAGTTTTTAATGCATTAAGTGCACACAAGACTTTTTATTCATTATGGGGTTTAGCTGGCTTTATTTTTTTTTTTTTTTAATCAAAAAACAGGGTTTAAGCATGGCGTTTTCACAAGGGACCACACTGGAGTCATGTGGAAGAGCCATAGAAGAACTGATGTCAACTGAATAAATGCATGCTGCGGTAATCACAGCTGTGTAAATATCTTGAAGCTGGAGTCTGTTGGCCTGCAAAGTACAGAACTTTACATAGAATGCAGAACTTTTCCCTGTCCATGACACAGCGTCAGGTAGGCAGTGGGAGAGTCAGAGCCGCAGATTTTTACATTAACATCTCCAGAAGCTGATTTCAAAGCTTCAGTGTCAAATGCAGTACCACTGTTTTCAGATTTTATAAGTAGATACATCTTTCCACCTGATTTGTGAAGTTCAGGACCTGCTGCCAAGATGATTTTGTGCAGACAGGGAGTGGCAGTCACTGAGGGTTTGCCCCACAGTGTACAGTGAAAAGCACATTAATCCTCAAATGTTTTTTTCTCTAGCTTGCTGTCCATCTGAGCCGAACCAATGTGTCTTTAAGAACTGTTAACCTCTGACAGAAAAGAGAAAGGTTGGGCAGTGAGTCTTCCTTTTTCATTTTTAATAGTTACCAATAGATGGAGAAAAGAGATGTCAGGATGTGGTTTTGAGTCTTCCATGCCTGGGAGCTTATCTGTACTTCTAGCTGAATCTGATAGTTCTGATAAAACATGTAACCACTCTCCTCAGACCTTGCGCTATTTAAATCCTTAGACCTTCACGGCTTTAGCATTGCCACTACATCAACAGTGCTATTGTCATTGTCAGGTCACAGCTGAAGCAGCTGGAAAATATGTTCCACATGGATCTCACAAGCACCATGAAGACTGTCACTGCTCCTAATGATGTTACATGCAACACAAATGGAAAGGACAAGAAATTGCACTAATCTTGTGTGCCACCTTTGATTCCTGAAGGTGCCATTAAAAACAGAGAAGGTGGGTAGGTAGATGAACAAACAATTCACAGTGATAAATGCAGTGGCTCTTTCTGCACATCCTGACAGTGAGAGGTGTCTAAAGGAAAATGCCCACATCCCCTGGTGCACTTGCCAGCGTGGTTTTCTGGCATCATTTGGTTCTGGGGGAGCTGGGCTAATGGCATGGAGAAGGGTTGGTGGCTCCTGCTCAGCTCTGCTCCCCCTAGTAGTGCCAACCCTGTGCAGGTTTTCCTGGAGGGTTGCTAGATCCACCTCCTGCAGCAGTGGATAAGAAATGCTGGGTGAAGAGGTTAAGTCAGGACAGGAATTGCAGCCCAATTTGATACTACCCACATCTCCTTCTGCAGGTCACCCTGTGACGTGGGTGCTGAAATACTTGTCAGCAAATGCTTATTTTGAAGGTGCCCCTGTCACTACAAAGCATTGCTTAATTCATCCTTTCAAAAGAGAAAAGTATTTAGGGCAAAGTTAAATGCAATAAAAAGCCTGCATGGATGGAAACTGCCCAACTTTTCAGCTGTCCTCAGCTCAGCTTAGCTCTGCCGCAGGGGCTGTCAGCAGCTCCCAGAAATGCTGTAACTCAAGGGGAAGTCCAAGGGAAGCTGGCTTACACAGAACACAATGCAAAGGATTTTCTTGTAAAACAAAATATGTCCTTTCTAACGAGCACTCATGGGTTCAGGGTGGGGATGGGCATGAAGAGCCACCTCACAGATCAGCACACGGGCTCTGCATGAGGGTGGAGAAGATCTGCAAGGGCTGTGCCACCCCTGTCTCAGCTCAGGAAACATTTGGCCAATTAAACATTAAAACAATGACTTTTATTGCAATTCTTATGCGTCCATATGTCCCCGCTGCCATTTGAGCAATGAAATGTTGCCTCTTTATGCTGCTTTCCAGGTTTTTTGCAAAGAAAGTAGAAGTGTCTGCTGTGACACAGCAGTTCAGCAGCAGGCACAGGGAATGTGACTTGTGCCTCATTTCTGCCAGAAATATTCACATAGCAGATATTTTTATAGGTAAATCTCTTTCAACTTTTATACATATATGTGAACAGAGGATGCTCGAAGGATTGTTTTGGCACATGCACCAGCCCCTGATTTTTCTTCCTTAAGAGTCAGTAGAATTTTGAAATATGATGCAGCCGAGCACATGAATTTCTACTCAGTCAGTTAATATGTGACTTTATGGGCAAGTACATTCAGTTACTTCTTTTCCATTTTTGCCTTCAGTTGTCATCTTAGTGGAACATTATGCCCCATTTTTGATGCTGCCTCTGGTGAACCTCTAACTTCAGCAGATTGCCAACAGAAATCACTCTATGAGAGTTCCAATTAGCCCCAAAATATCCCATACCTTTAAACAGTACACATCCAAGAAAAATGAGGGTTTCTCTTTGACTTTCAAAGAGAGATCATGAATTTGTATAGGTCTTGGAGCATGAACCTCTGCATTTGCCCCATCCTCTTGTTTTCCCAACACACTTTCCACAGATTTTTACTAATGGGGCACAGATGCCTATCTCCATAGTCTTCTAGAGCTACAACAGACACATTTAGATTTACTGTATAAGAAATCCTGGCTTTCAAAACTACTTTCAAAGTGCTTGGGGTAGGAAAGTACCATAAAACCAAACAACCCAAGCAGAGAAGCTACCCTAAAATCCAATATTGCCCAATAACTAGCCAGAAGTCTATAGGTGTCCTTTCTTAACATTCTTTGTATAGTGCAATGAAGTCTCCAGAGGCAAAATGTAACATGAATGCAACATATTTATTAAAAAATACTATCTGGTTTTCTCCCTTAGTAAACATTCATAAAACCGTAATTTTTGGGAAACATCTGTGTACATGGACCTCAGGTCATAATAAAACTGGTTCTGTGCTCTTCAGTAATGCAGAAGATCCATGGAACAACCAGATTGACTCATTGATACAGATCTACATCAGGTCATTATGACTTTAGGTCATGTACACCATCTGTTACTGTCTGTGAAAACAGAGTGATAAAGAGTTCAGTTAACTAAACTGGAAGTGCTTCTGTAAACAACTGTTTTCCTGGCTTAGATTAAAGCCACTTGCATTTTTAAATGCAAGATCAAAAATTAATCCAAATTCCAACAAATGCCCAAGTCTCTGGCATTCATGCATAAATTATTTGGAATCAATCTGGATGCTTCTAGGGAAAAAAATGCAGATCTAAAATTCATGCACTGTTGGATTAGGGAGTCTTTATGACTGAAAACAGGTTTGTAATGGAAACTGCAACTTTTAACTATGCCAGTGTGAGGATGCTGTTCTAATATGCATTAGTAAAATGCTATAAAATATCAAGACTGTAGCAACTGTGCATTAAAAGGCAATAAAACACACATCATTTATAGCAGATTCAGTCAGTTATAAATTTCAACCCTTTCTGCTCTTTTATAGTACCTATGATGAACAGAGCTGTGATTTGCATTCAGATGGTGCATGTAAGAAACAATTCAGGAAACCATGCAGTGCCTTGATGAAAACAAAGCATGATTTTCTGTCCACTGTGTAGAAATTGTGCACAGGGATGAAAGAGAGTTCCTCCAAGAGTTCCAGTAATAGACAATTCCTCTTCTGTTAGCAGAATGCACTGTACACCCTCACTTTCACAATAGATGCTACAGGAGCAGCTCATCCCTCTTGAAATGAAAGTCAATGCAAGGGAATACAGACCTGCAGAATGGCTAATGAAAGGTGCAGCTCTATCTAGCTATAAGAGAAGATATTTAACAAGGCCTAAACATACTACACTGACTCCTCAAGACTGTGAATCTCCTTTTCCTTTCCCTGTTTACAAACCTAGAACTACATTTTGCTTCAGCTAGAGGCTAATGTTAATACTTCAATTTGGGTCACTGGAAGCGTTTGTGTGGTTAAATGCCTTGTGAATGGATACATCCCACTCAAGTTCTGCTTGGAGATGAGATTGTCCTCCAGATCTGAGTCCAGCACAGGATCTGTGCTGACTCACTGCCAGTCCTAGATGAAATAAGTGGGTTTTTTGGAACACATTTGTACCGCAAAACTCAGAAATGTTTTTTAATTCCCAGAACCAATTGCATAATCCAGCTGTTTCCTAACCTCACCACGTGTGGAGACTTGAGCACAGACCAGCTGCAGCTGCTTCTCTCCTGCTCCCCAGGACACAAATGCTATTCTCTATGAGAGGAGTCTGCCAGGGGGCACTGGGCACTCTGATCAGCTGTTGCCTACATAATTAGCAGGAAAGTAGCAAACTGGAGTCATCCAAGAAATGATCTGCACTTCCTTGTGTAAGATAAAATTTTGCAGTCCATTCAACTGAACGTGTCTATAGACTTAAATCTATTTTCTTTTAGGTTGGGCACACTGCTTACTTGCACTAGATCTGCTAAGGAGTTAATTATCTTTATAATGGCCCATATGGTTCCATGGTTTGGATCTGTGACTAGAACAATGTTGATTATAAACCTGTATTTTGGCTGTTGTTGATCAGTGCTTACTCAGCACTAAGGCCCTCTCTGTCATTTTGTCCCCACAGTCTAAAACATTGGGGATGGCCAAGAATTTTAGATGGGACAAAGCTGGGACAGCTGACCCAAACTGGTCAAAGGCATATTCCACACCAGATGATGTCATGGTCAGCAATAAATAAGAAAAGATGTGTAGAGGCTGTCTTCCACTGTGGCTGTTGCTCAGAATCTGGCTGAGCATTAGTCTTCTCGTGGGAGGTGGTGAATGATTGTGTGCGCTTGTGTGTACTAGTTACAGTGTGTTGCTTTGGTTTTCTCTTTCCCTCTTTTATGAACTGTTTTTATCTTGACCTACAAGTTTTCTCACTTTTGTTCTTCCTACTCTCTCCCCCATTCCATGGAGGCAGCATGGGGCTCGAGCAAGCAGCAGTGTAGGGGCTTAGCTGGTGGCCAAGATGCCATAAATGCACCACAATGCAGTGTCCTGTATGTTGGTAAAACTGGTTCTGTATTGAAAATCTGTGTTAGAGCAATAGCTGATCACTGATGACTACAGATTTGCTGGAATGTATTGATGTGGCAACGGCTCATCTCAAAGACTTTACAATGTCACAAACCCATTTTGTTTGAACTTATATTCGCACAAATAGTCAACAAACATCAAAAGCAGACAAAAGATGAGTCCAGTATGAAAACTATTATTAAAAATTGTTTAACAGATCATACTACTGTGTTATACCATCCTTTGTTTCGTGCACATTCTGGAGTGGGTTTTGTCTGAATAGTATTAGATGTTGTAAAACTGTTACAATAAAAAACCAGGACTGCATGTTGAAAGCTAACAATTACCTGGACACTGACATATCAGCTCTGCACTTAATCTGTACAGATGGCCTGTAGCACAGATGTATGTAAAGAATTATTTCAGTCATTCTTACCTCAGTATTGGAATGTAATTATCTCACCAATTCTTCTGCATCTAGATACTTGCAAGGCATGTTCCTAAAAACAAACAAACAAACAAACAAAAACAAAAAAAAACCTCAACAGATTAGGTCTTGTGGAAAGTTGGGTCAGATGAAAACTGTGAACACTAAAAAGAAGTTGATGATGATAGCCAGAAATCAAGTAGACTAAGGTTATAATATAAATGCATACACAAAAATCTCTCCACTGTTTTTAATATAAGGTATGATCAAACTTTTCAAGTTAAAACTTTCACATCACTAAGATAAAGCATTGAGAAGGCATGGACTACTGGAGTAAAATAGTGATAGGATTTTCTTTCATGTTGACATATGAATTAATTTATTTTAATGCCTCACTCCCCTCCACAGCTGTAACAAACTAGTTATTTTTGGACTCTTCCTAATAGAAATAGCAAAATGTACTGAATTGAAGGGATGAAACAATTGCAAGCAATAAATATTAGGCTGTTATTTTTTCCCTTTTAGAACTGCCTACAGGATAGTCCAGATGACCATTTTCAGTCCTTTCAACAACCACTCTTCTTATTGCTAGAATTAGAGTGATTTCCCCAGTGATTTCATGGTGGTTTTTTTTTTTCTGTGGGAGAGGGTCACTTAAACATCACACTTCATTGCCTGGCTGCAATTTATCATCATTTACAACAATTTCAACATTTTAAATAAACATTACCAACTGTTCAGTTTCTTGTGCTTGCTAGTCTATGGAACTAGGAACTGATCAACAGTGTATTTAGGTACTAGCATTGCCAGCTCACAACACATGAGAGTACTCAGGGCTATTTGCAGTGGGTTAGGCTGCCTCACATCATTTAACCCTAGGCAGTGTGAAACAAATCATGATCTTTCCTGGCCAGCCATGGAGGATAGGTTACATGCAAGAAGTGCTGGCAAAGCTATCAATGTGGGGTAAAAAAATCTCACTTAGTATAATAAAACTGTATTTTATTACATTCATTTGGCTGGAAGGACGTACCCTGGGCTGCATCAAAAGCAGACTGGTTAAAGGAGGTGATTATCCCCCTCTACTCTGCTCTGGTGAGACCCCACCTGCAGTGCTGCGCTCAATTTAGGTTCCCCTCAACATAAGTAGGGTGTGGATCTGCTGGAGCGAGTCCAGAAGAGGCCATGAAAATGATCATAGGGCTGGAGCATATGTCCCATGAAGACAGGCTGAGAGAGCTGGAGCTGTTCAGCCTGGAGAAGGTTTTGGGAAGAGACATTATTGTGACCTTTCAGTATCTAATGGGGTCTTGCGAGAGAACTGGAGAGGGACTTTTTACAGAGGTCTGTAGTGAAAGGACAAAGGGTTTCAACTGAAAGGTGTTAGATTTAGATTAGATATTAGGAAAAAATTCTTTACTGTGAGGATGGTGTGGCACTGGAACAGGTTGGCCAAGTTGTGAATGCTTCACCCCTGGAAGTGGTCAGAGCCAGGCAGAGTGGAGCTCTGAGGAACGTGGCCGAGTGGAAAGTGTCCCTGCCCATGGCAGGGGATTGTAACTAGATAATTTTTAAGGTCCCTTCCAACCCAAACCACCTTATGATTCTATGACTCTACGACAATTTGGCTCACTGTTAGGTGACTTCTTTGCCAGCTATGCACAGTAAGCAGCTATTTGCTCTTTGCAATGAGTCTTCTCTTAGATCTGTGAGTAGTCTGGAAGCACTTCTAAGGAGCAATCTGCAATGCTTGCAGCTTCCTGAGCTCATTAGAAGACCAAATGAATTTACAAACTTGAAAAGGAAAAACGTCTTAGCAGTATAATGCCAGAGAGAATTGCTGCACATTGAATATGTGCAGAAAAGGTGAACACTGCCTTACTTACTAGGATCAGTGATATGGAAAGTTTACAGGATAAGACACAAGTACTACTTAAAGATATTGTTTGTAAGCTAATCTTAATTCAGCTTGATGAAATGCACGGCTAATGCTACAGATGCAGGAAGCACTGGTTAAAAGCATAGACACTTATGAAAGATGATGAGGTGGAGGTGACTTGAAAAGATGTCAATGTCTACTCATGGACTGCCATATCTTTTATGAACTTCTGGTTTTAGTTCCTTCAGAGAGCTTTTGGTGTTTGTACTCAAGAAGTTCACAGGCATGTGACTAACCCAGCTTTAGCACCAGCTGCAGGAGTGACTCATTGCACATTTTCCCTTTTGAAGAAGATAAATGTCTCAAGCTAAAAATAGCAGTTTCATTTTGATATTACTTTTTTTTTTTTCTTTCATTACTGAAAGAGACAAAGCGTTCTCTATAAACACACTTCTAAGAAACTGTGTGGAAGACTAAAAATTCTAAGATTCTTCCTGAATCACTTATGTTCTCCAGGCACATTTCATTTAACTTCACTACAGCATTCTCAGTTCATGCCATTAAATATTGTCTCAAGGTTTTTACTATAATAGGATTTGGCAAGTTGATGTTCAGCATAATAAGTCCCAGTCTGAACTGAACATCAATATTCAATACTTTGGGGAAACTTATGAAGCACAGCAGCCTTTAAGGGGTACTTTTAAAGAAAACAGCACAAGCATTTTATGTGCACATTTTCACCCCCTATGGATCCAAAAGTTCTTGCAGAGGGAGGAAAAAAAAAGTATGGTCTTTATATGAAGGTCTGCCTTGGTAAAAGTTGAATCTTGTTCTAATTAATAACTGATTACCCTAATTGGTTTCTTTTGTGTTAAGTTTCTGGGGTGTTTAAAATAAGGTTAGGTTATATTCCATTCTGGAGATCTTCAGCCAAAGTTTTTCTCCAGAAAAAGGAGCACAGATATTCAGCAAACTGCACACCTTTTCATATTTCATAAGAAATAGCCACTCTTGCCTCCATGTGTAATGTTCAGCCCATTATTACGATGCAATAAAGCTGTAATATATTAATGGACCTGGAAATAGTCTTGAAGTCTCATGTATTTTTCAACATTTTGAAATGTGTCTCAGTATATTTTACTAGAATATGGCATTGTCATTTTCCATCAGGTGAAGAGGAAGAAGCAAGGAAGACAGAAATACTTTGCTCTCACAGGCACTGGAGTTACACCAGTTGGAATTAGAATGAGAGACACAAATTGCATTGAGAAAAGGCCCCTTTATCAATGCTTGATTTGCCGCAGAATCACCAAAAAAATCCCTGCCTCCCCAAAATACAGATATCCATCCTAAAATGCCATTTAAAATTCAGTCATGTTCTAGACATTATCAGAGCTTTATCTTTAGTGTGAGAATTGCACCAAGGTACCTAGTGTAACTATTTCCTACATGCTACTAAATGCCTTGTGTTGTTTTGGGGTTTTGTTGTTGTTTGCTGTGGGTTTTTGTTTGGTTTTTTCCCTCAGACACAGAAGGATGAGATATTAGGTCATGTTTAATATTTATAGGTAATTATAAGAAGCTGTTTTCTCTCACCAGGGAAGACTGATTCAGGTTAATTGAACTAAACCATCATTTTAATCAGTTTGGTTCTTCAGCATAGCCTCTAAAAATATTATTTTGCTGTCTCATGCAACTTTATATGACATAATTGATATTTTTGCTGAGTAAAATGGTATATTCTCTTCCTCTGTATTTATTTTAGAGAGTGTATATCTTGGCATACATTGTTATAAACTATTTTTCTATCAATATTTTAGAGTCTGAAGAATGGCACCTTCCAGACACACTGGAAGAATATGTAAATAAACAAAGATGTCTTCATAGTGCAAACATCACACTAATCTTTGGGAAAAAAAGTAATATTAGCAGCATGATTTTAAAAATTTGTAAAAGGGTCAGTAGATCTTAAAAAGATTAAAGTGTTTCTCAGGTCTTTACAAAAATAGAAGCAGGAACACCCTTGAATTGAGTGATATTTTTATGATACCACATTAAAAAAGAGCAAATACAAATATTCAGCTTAGTAAGTAAATATAAGTCTCCATATACTTTAGCTCCAATCTTCATTTTGAGGAACTGTAGTCCTGTTAACTGTGTTAAATAAGAAGATGGCCTTGCTTTCCTATTAAATGAGGACACATATGAAAACTTCAAGGGAAATACTCTGTTGTTTTCCTAGAAATTTGACCTTTCCTTATAGGAATAGCATTAATAATTACAAATTTTCCTCAAATTCCTGAATTTCAAAATATATTTTTTCAGAGTAGCTACAAGTCAAAGTGATAGCCTGATTTCAAAATGCAGCTCAGCCTAACTATTGCTTATTGTACTGTTGGGCAAGTAGGAGCAAGTGGGGGAAAGAACGCAGACAAATTGACCAAACATCTGCTGTGGGATTTAATACTTGAGCAATGCAACGTGTTTAACTCATCTGTTAGCAGGAAGGTTTCAACACAGAATTCCCCTAACTGACAGGAGACTCCAACTGCCACAGAGAAAAAAAGTGCCATTCTTCTGTGCTTCATTCCTAGGGCTCTTACAGAACCCTGGGTAGGACTGACATTCTTTGGTTATGTTAGCTGGATTTACTATCCACCTAAAGGATAAAGCTAATATACTGCAGCTTATGTTAAATAAGGCCATTTATTGTTTTTACCATATAAATGAAAGATTTAGCACTTCCTCTGAAGCATAGGGCAAGTTGAAGCACTTACTATGACAGGTAACGCAAAATTGAATTTCTAAGGCAGTTTTTTGTTTGTTTTTTTTCTTGAAGGCAAGCAGGGTAGCATGTTGAAATGCAATTAGGTACAGAAACAAAAGCCCAAACCCTGTTATTTCATTTTAAAAAATTAGGTTTTATTAACAAAATTAGAGAGAACATTTCTTCCATAGTGCTATCATTCAATTATTATTATACCAATACATTCACATTTCATTCTCCATGGTTTCCTTTCTCATTTATCACCCCAGATCCTCAATGTCTTCAATTTGTTATATCATTACATATGATTTTCTATTCATATTCTCCTCATCTAAAAATCACTTATAATTTTTCTTGGTCAGTTATTAGGGTGCTGCTGATTTGATGCAAGGGGAAGATATCCCTGTGTATTTCAGTATAAGAAGAGAAACCTTTGTTCTGATGAAAAAGACAGTAAGAAGTGTGGAAGTTCATGCAAAAGAACTCACAGTACCAGCACTCACTCCCCTCATAGAATAGTCATTCCTATTATTCCTATTATTCTCCATTGTGCCAAAATCTGATCTGTCTCTCCCTCCCTCCCTCTCTCTTGCCTCTTTTTTTTTTTTTTTTTTTT
>VWZU01003588.1:282003-378605 GCA_013397095.1 Sterrhoptilus dennistouni
CTGTGAGAAAATAGGAGCAAAACATATATCAATTTCCTTGCTGAGCATTGAACATTTTTGGATCTGGCTTTTGCCTTTCTTTTTCGATTGCGGGCATTTATAAACCTTGAGTGCTTCCTTCCACTTAGGAATGGGACATGATAGTAATGACTTTAAACTACAGGAGGGTAGATTTGGACTAGACATAAGAAATAAGTTTTTTGCAATAAGGATGGTAAAACACTGGAACAGGTTTTCCATATAGGGTAGTGAGTTCCCCATCCCTGGAAACATTCAGGTTCAAGTTGGACAGGGTTCTGAGCAACTTGACCTAGTTGGAGATGCCTCTGACCAGGGCAGGGAGGTTGGAACTATGAGACCTTTAAAGGTCCCTTCCAACCTAAATCATTCTATGGTTTTATATTCCTGTGATTATATCTATTGTATATACAAGCTGATCAAGCACCATTGAGAGATGCACTCGAGTGCTCCATGATGGATCATTATTAAGTAAGATGTAGTGAAGCTCTTTATTTAGCTAGATAAAAGTGATAAAAACTTATTCACTAGTGCTACTGTGAGGGATTTTAACATTAATAAGAAAATGAAGACTGTTTCTTTACTGTGGACTGATAAATACCAGCATGCTCTCCTCAGCCAAAGACAATGGCCCATTTAAAAGGCACTCCAGTTTTTCAGGTTCATCTCATGAAATCTCGTTTTTCTATATGAACTGATATGTCCTTAGAAATAAAACCGCTTGGAATGAACAGGCCAAAGATCAAAGATCAGCATAGATAGGGCAGTTAGTGTAATTAAGCAGGTAATTTAATACTGAAAATTGAGAGACACACAGGCTACTGCTCAAATCCATAAAGGGCTATATCTGTGCACATACGTGGAGAAAGCAAAACATTTTTATCTTTATAAATTTCCAGTCATTATTATGTAGCAAGCCATTAGAGTCCTAAGCAGAACAGTAATATGTGCAAGCCAAGTGTATATAACAATGCAGGTCATCAAGTAGAAGACACGCTAATTATTCACTCAAACTCTTCCAACCAACACAAGATATATTGACATAAAAACTTTAAAACCTTTCTGAGACAAATCATTTTACCTGTGCTTGGTACAGGTTTATCCATGAGTGATTTTATTGTACTATAAATCTCCACTTTTGAAAACCTTCAAGAATCTGCTCAAATTTATTAAATGTAACTGATATGTTTTATTAAAAATTATTACATCAGGTAACACTATGAATCTCCTTTTCAACCATGCCCCCTCCTCATCAAAAAAAGTCAAGCAATTATTCTTAAAGTGATCAACCAGCCAGTCTCAGAACAGGGCTTTTACAAGGGTCACATTTGTCACGACAAACAATTTTGCTCAGTGAAGTTTCTCATGTTGTGTAAAACTGTTGTAGCTAGATACTTGATGGTCTCTTAAAACAAATCATAAAAGCTTAAGGACAATTACACTCTGAAGGATTGTTCCCAAAGGTCTTATAGAAATAAGAAAAGTGGGACAATGCAGATCCATTGAAATGTAATTTCCTAATACTCTTTCAAGAAACAGAGTTGTCTTTACATACAGAACCTTCCTAGAAGGCTCCTGACACCTCAGAAGACTGTTGTCTCTAATGACATTTTTATGCCTGTATATTTGAAAACAAATCCACCTGCAAATCCACCGTTTCAGAATCTTGAAGCTGCCACATGGGCTCTGGATGCTGAGTTATTTACTCAGGGTAGCTCAATGAGCACTTCATTCATAACTGTATGTCCTGGGCTTGGTGGCCCTGTGTGGGGGACTCATTCTGGCCTCAAGACCATCAGACTGGAAAACTTCCTCACTTTAAGGCATACTATTTTAGATATCCAAGGACTCACAGAGCTTTCACTGTTTTGTGGTTTCCATGCTCATGGGTGCAAACACTGAGCACTTTGCAATCCTAATTCAGTATCTCAAAAATCCAAATTCTACTGGACTGATTCAAAGCCTGCTGTTAGTACAAAAAGCATAAAATGCATATGAAGCATGCCAAAGATGATGTGGAAATGCTAATAACTCAGAATTTTTATAAGTCTGTCTAAGTTTAGATAAACCATGAAAATTATGTCCTATCACATACTCAAAAGAGGAAAAAAAGATGACAAAAGAAGCAGAATCAAGGAAATGTTCATATGTGGCAAACAGTGCTCACACATCTAGAACAAACCACAAAATTGGATTAAATTGTCTAGACAAACACTGAAATAAAAATTTAGGTTAAAGGTTAAATTTAGTTTGTCAAGAGGTAGACAATTAATACACTTATTACACTTGTAATAATGAAGTTTTCTGACAGTGATTAGACCATAAAAGTTCCAATCAGCAGTTGTAATGAGATACTTCTGGCTTAACAGCTAAGGTTTGGACAAGATTAGGCCTTTCTTAAGCAGACCCGTAAGTGTTTCTTAATATTTAAGCCTTATAGGAATAAATTTATTAAAGCTCTGTATATTTACACAATTTCAAGGTTTATAGGTTTCTTTCATGAACTAATGTATACTTATTTGACTCAGTGTTTCCATAGGCAGTACTTCAGAAAAATCCTTGACTTTCAAAACACCTTCACATGAACTTCCTAACCAAAATTTGTGCCCTGTAGGAGAGTAAAAATGAGTTTGCCATTACTGATAAGAGGCCACAGATTTTGTATTAACCCAGCAATACAAGTTCTCTGAACTTGTCTGTAAATCTCTTGTCCTGAACTGATTTTAGCATGTCACAGCTGTGACAGCAATTGTCTAGAGGTCACATAGCCATGTCCCAAATTGTTTTAGCTTTAGTTTAGCTGTGTACAATGGTGCAGTGCAATGAATACCTACTGTTAACTAATAGCTAATGATAACAAGTAGTTATTCTGGGTGGGGTGAGCTGTCTAGAATAGAATCCTAGAATAAAAATGCAGTGTAGTACAGCAATAGACATACCCAAAACCCCAGGACTGTAAACATAAATGATAGTGGCCAATTACTTGGCACTGCAGGAGTGCAGCCATGTGTGTCCTGTAAAATGTTTTTAAAGGATAATAGAACAGAAAAGCAAGCAAAATACGAAATTGGGAATTACTGGAGATAAAGAAAGCAACATTTTAGTTTAGATAGCATATAAAGATAATTCAAGCAGATTCTAGGCTGAGGAACGCCAGTGTCACACTCCTCCCTGTACACAACTTGGGACACTGATCATTTCTTGAAACTCTCTGCTGTTCTCTTGAGAGACCTGTCGCAAGAGGAGGGAAGAGGAGATGAGCAGAACAGGGAAAAGTAGTAGGTACCAAAAAGTTTGCATTCATCAGCCCTAACTGTGTTCTTAACAGGTTAGCAATATTCTAAATGAACCAAGAAAAGTTTTAGTTAGACATAAAAGATTTTAATTAAACTAATGATCAGTTCTTGGTTCCTCCTAGGAAGCTTATTTCTAATCAAGATTTTTGATGTAACAGCATTCATTTGGGACAATTTCCTTTCCATCTGTAATTCAGATTTCATCCTTTTCTTCTCTTTTCTGTCCTTTTCTTTTGAAATACATGAAACTGAAGCAGGAAGAAAATCAGACACTTTGTAGAATATTTTCTTCATTCTTGTAGATATTTTGCAATGTTTGCAAGTTATACAATATTGAAAAGTGCTGTGAATACAGTTTTTAATGTTAAAAAAAAATAACATCCCTGATTTCCCCAACAAGTGGAAATCTCTAATTTCCTTGAAGTATTTTTGGGGAAAATAAGTATACTGACTCAACTGTTCCCCAAGCAGTTCCACTGTGAGTTATATGACAAAAAGAAGTTACTAACCTTGTAATTTGATCAGCTCATCATTTTATAACAGCTAGTATGACATGACTCTGTTTACCAACAAGCAAGTACTTTGCTTTCATGAGGAAGGACATTAACTCACTGAAATGCCTGACCTGTTGTCCCATTAAAGTCCAGGAATTCAGAGGAAGGAATTCAGTAGAATATCTCCACTCATCCTATGGGAGAGTACACTGGAGGCTGTCTCACCGTGCCAGGACAACACAACAGCTCTCTGCTGGTGGACAGCCAAGAGCAGAGGGACTTCTGTGGCTCAACGCCAGCCCAGCCTCTCCCACATTGTCCTCTGGCTGTTAATATCAGACAGAAAGTCAAGGCCAGGGCAACCCTGTGTCCCTCTGTCAGAGAGCACTCGCGTCCCTGCAGCTGCTGTTAATGGTGAAGAAAGAGGGAGTGACGTCAGGCTGTACAGACTTGTGTTAAGGGCCAGCCTTGGTATCAGATAAGCCAGAAACCAGACATGGAAAAGGGAGCTTGCAGGCGGCTCTGCACTCCTCCACAAGGCTTTGCAATTGTCCCCAGAGGCGCAGTCAAGAACTGAATCCAAAGTCTCACAGTGCAGCATGTTTCCTTGCTCAGGATATCGACTCTTTTCAGCTTGCGTAGTACCTTTTCATCCCAAAACTACAAACACAGATTTCCTCAGGAGTCATGCTCAATAGACATTCTTGTTTGTATTAGACTGCACATGCACTGGGACAGGAAGCCCCAGCATTCCCAATGCATTGATAACAAAAAATAATAAAAAGACACATTCTGCGCAATGAGGTGTAACTTTGTACGTCAATGAGTGATTGTTAATAGATAAAAGCTTCATTTGACCTAAAGATTTTCATCATACTTTGTACTTGTGGAAAATAAATGTTGTTTCCCATATTCAAAATGGATCCAAAACTAAGAGGAGAGTGCTTCAAATGCTAAATATAGGCCTGATCATCGTCTGAGTTGCTCTAATGCAGTGTGGCACCCAAAAACTGCCTGTATGCCCTACAGTATTGCCACAGGATACCTGCTGGACCTGTGAAGAAGCATAAGCATCCCCAGAGTCTCTAAATTGGAATAAGATGGGTTTCCATGCTTGGGAATGGCATCCTGCTCCATTGTCTAATAACACCATCCTCATAGCAAAGAGAGGTCTCTTTGCACAGGGAGGAAATAGCTGTCAACCATCTCTCTTCTGTGCTGTGATTTTCAGGTGTATGAAATCTCTCTGAAGCATAAGGTATCACTCCAGTTTTTCATGAGAATTACAATGCTCTGTTCATCATGTTTGCTACACTCTGTGATGTCTCCATGAAAAACTGTCATTATTTTGGGGGAAAATAATTATTTGTAGATCCGCCTGTATTGGGTCTGGTGGGATGGAGTTAGCCTTTCCCATAGTATCCTTCACAGCACTGTGCTTTGTAGATGGAAGCTGTTGAAAATGCACCAGTGTTTTGGCTGCTGCTCAACAGTGCTCCCACAGCATCAAAGCTGTCTCTCCAACCTTACAACAAGTCAGTCGCATGGAGTTGGTCAGGAGATTGGGACTGGACATGGCTGGGACAGCTGACCCAAACTGACCAAAGGGATATTCCATACCCCGTGATGTTGCACTCAGCAATAAAAGCTATGACAAAAAGAGGAGGAAGGGGGGGAACATTTATTATGAAGATGTTTGTCTCCCAAAGAAATCACTATTCATAATAAGGCCCTGCTTCCCAGGAAATGTCTGGACTCTGCCTGCTCATGGGAAGTAGAGAATAACTATTTTTGTTATTCTTTGCCTATGAACACAGCCCTTGGTTTCTCCTAATAAGCTGCCTTTATCTTGACTCTAGAGTTTTTCATCTGATTTTCCTTCCCTCTGAGGAGGAGGAATTAGAGAGCATTTTGGTGAGCACCTGACAGTCAGCCAGAGTCAACCCACCACACCATCTTTTCGGGAAACTTATCTAAATAAGAAAATTTAAGTTACTTTCAGTTCATTTCTCTGTAAAGTCACATTCTGTGTGGTTGAAGCTACTGGGAAAAAAAATGAAATTGAAAGGACACAGATTCTGTACAAACTGAAAATACAGCATTGGTAACTGAAGACAGTTCCTTCAATGGACCACAGACGATGCAGGTTAGCAGTCTGGGTGGTAAAGGTGCCATGTAGCATTGAGATGACTTTGAGCATTGAGAGACAGACTTGGAGCATTGGTCAACTTGATTGATGTAAGATATGACTTCTTGAGATGTCTCTGTGATATGCAGAAGAAAAAGCAAAATGACAAAACAAATTTAAAAACCCAGGAGTATCAAACTCCCCTAAAATTTGTAGGTTGTTGCTGGAAAAGTTAGTAAGGTTGGTGATTTTATACTGCTGGAAGTACGGTAGGGACAAAATTTTACTCTAAGCAATTATCCAGTTTGTGCTCTCAGTATTGCCACTTTCTTTAGACTAAGACCAATCTTAAACAAGCAACTCCATTGGAAGGACCATAAACCAATTGTCCAGAGACTGATTTCTGCAGGAACCCTATGTGATATGGCAATCACTGTTTGCAAAGCCACATTCTGCCAAAAGGACCATGCTGACCGTTTGCCTCAGGCTTTGTTGTATCAATCATCCAGAAATGAGCCTGTTTGTTTATGAGTAGAGCATGTCAACACTAAGTGACTAGGCTAAGGACTTACATCATTAAAAAGGAAAAATCTGAGCTTATCTATGTGAATAATGTGTTCAATTCCACAACAGTGGAAGAAGCACAAGGAGCCACGTGAGTTACTTGCCCCAGCAAAGCCCCGTGTGGAGGCAAGAAGTCCAAGCTGCCTGGCTGCATGTTTGCTCCCATAACATTACCTCACACAGTAGACCAGTGTAAAGGAAAGAAATTTCCAAAAGATCTGTGTCAGATTAGTTCCCTTGCTAATGACAGGAAGGACGAGGACTTGAGCCAGCTGAGCTGAGTCAGAGTCTATCCCACCCTGCTACATGTTGTGCTCCTGCACTTCCTCTCAATCAAGCTAGAGTCAAGGGAAACTCCTGCATCTCAGGGCAAACATTTTAGTGACCAGGAGGTGACTCTAAGTTAAGAGCTTCACCCCAAGTCCATGACAATCCAGCTCCAGGCCTTAAGAAGCCAGAAGTAAATGAGCACAGAGGATGAGAAAATGTATAAAATCTTTATTAGAAGTGGAAGCATATAGAAATTTTATTCTAAGCAAAAAATACATAAAGCAGAGAGATAGAGACAGTGAGGAACAGGACAGCTATTGCAAGGGCAGGAGATTGTACAGAAGAAGGTCTGGAAGTTTTGGAGACAATGATCCAGGGAAGAAAATGGATGAACATAAAAGAAAGGATAAATAATGTAGGATAAGAGGAGGGACTATATTTTCCTGAAAGAAGTATCCTAATGTAGACTTCTTGTAGAACTGAAATTTCTCCACAACTCAGTTTCCTCACACCATCTCTTCCCATTTAAGTTACCGAAATAGAAGTACTTTACTACTGCAAAACTTGCAATTAAGCTTCATGTTTTCAAATCTCCACACTTCCTTCTGTGCTGGAAGATTGTCAACAGCTTAGTTTCACAGCTAATGTGCCACCATTGTGGGCATCCAAAATACCAGGAAATCACAGAAGGTTATTTTCATCTGCCTATGTGTCAACCTTGCTGATATCTCATCTAGGGTCAGCATTGTCCCATGTGCAAATTTTTCATTATTCTTTTTTCTCTTTTATTTTCTTTCTTTTTGTTTATTTTTTGTCTGTTCTGGGTTTCTTTTTGTTTTTGTTTGGTTTGGTTTTGGTTTTGTTTGGTTTAGTTTGGGTTTGGATTGAGGGTTTTTCCCCTTTTTTTAAGGCAATTGCATTAAAAAACCCTAAACAAATTGGGAAAGTATGGCAAAGGGAGCCATTCAAATGTAAAATCCAAGTTCGCAAGCATCCAAACAGAAGAGAGTTGCAGATTTCATAATCATTATAGTTCCCACTCCACCATTCCTAACTGACTCAGTGCCTGGAATGAGCAGTGCTGCCTGTATAGCAGCTATTCATAATTTATCGCAAGCTTCCTGAGGAAGTGGTGCGCCAAATTATTTTCTCTGGATCTACTCAAAAATATATCTGCAGGGAGGCTATTACTAGAGTATCTCAAACAGTAGCATTATGTGCATCTTTGTCTGCACATAAAATTGCATTTAAGATGAAAGCTTAGCAAACAGAAATGTGGTGAGGGAAGTCGTGCTTTTCATTCAACAACAGAGGGTACAATTTGTAGGTACATATCTTCCCTCAGAACCAAAATTTTTAAAATTTCAAAGGTCACAATGATATTAATCTCTCAATATCAAACATTTCCCAGGTCATTACAAGAGTAGAAATTAATATTAAACTCCCAAACCACTGAAGCTTTTTGATCTTACCCAGGCAGACAGGAGAATATAACTGCAGTAAAGGGCATACCAAGAAATTCCATGTCCCTCTGACAGCAGAAGATGGGAGCAAAGATAATCCCATGATCTTCCATCTCCTTTCTGCACATTTTATGAGCAGAAGTTAAAAACATTTTGCAATGTCTCTGCAACAAGGATGACATAAAGCAGAAGTAATTTAATGAATAAATCAACATAGCTAGGATGTAAAAATGTTTAACTTAAATGGCTATAAAAGTTTTAAGGACAATCAACACACAATCAACCTTGGCTGTTTTATCCAGGTTGCTGAAGACTAGGAAAAATGCTTGGGTCATCTCTCTGGAGAATAGTAGTCCTGGGAATGACAAAGATTTATTAGCTCTTATTTGCTTAGTGTTGTATAAATACGTGTAAAATATTTTTCTCATGTTTAAAAAATTGCACTTGGTTCCATACAGAATAAAATGGAGACAACGGAGACCCTTGAATCTTGAATAAGATCCACATAGATATAGAAGAGGCAACTCAATACCATGGTGGTGGCAAAGCAAGGGGCTGGCATGGCCTGTGAAAGTCAAACCTGTACCCATGCTCGGGCTGGGTTATCTCTGTGTAGAACAGTTTTAATTGCCTCATTCTTGGGAGCATGCTTGTTGTTACACAGGCTGGGTGTCTCACAGCTAAAGGCAGTAGCCAAGAAATTTGAGTGCAAGGTTAAATAAGGAAAATGAAAATCTAATTCAACAGATGGAAAAATTAGAGCAGTGGTTAAGTTACCACCTCTTTAAAATAGAAGTGGAGCAACATGTGTTGTCCTGAGGTCCACACAGCCACCCTACAGGCCTAGGCCAGTGCTGGGGTGGAAAATCCCACAGGCAATTGCCCAGCTGTGGCTCAGGCACGCACCCCTCCATTCTGCCCTGTCTCTAAGGATTTCAATTCATCCTGCTGGAACTGCTCCCTCCTGGAGCCAGAACACTGACAACACAGACTATCAGGAAATTTTTACTCCAGAATCCAAGGCAACGTGCAACACAGGTAGAGCCCAAAAGGATTTCCTGAATGACCCCTAGTGGTAACTGCTTGCCAGCAGCCTCTGGCCCTCTGGGGTTTCCTTACAACAGACTGTGAAGCACTACAGATAGTGATTTTATCATTTTTTCTCTTGGTATGATTGTTGTTGTTCAGCTCAGTAATAAGTGTTGTTAACAAACATTTACTACTAGGATATATGATTTATTTACAAACTTAAAATCTTCCATCAGCTTTTCTGATAAGGAATTTTAGCAGGATACCAAATTCTGCTGAATCACACCATATTGAACTCAAAATAACCTGATTAATTATTATAATTAATACAAATTATAGGTTAAGCGATAGCCATCTGTCTTCTCTCCCATTCTTTCTAAGCATTTCAGGGATGTAAATATCAGGCAGGGAAAACAACTGCTTAAACTAAAGGCCATGCTGACACAAGAACAAATGGGTATAAATTGGCTATGAATAAATTTAGGCTTGAAAAGAAGAAGAAAAATAATAAGCATTACAACAGCAAGGATTTAAAAAGAATTTTTATGGGAGCTGCTCAGGACTAAAATAAACCTACTCCTAAGGCTGAGACAGATAAGTTTAATAAATGTTGGAAGTAATATATAACTTGTTAAAGAAAGGGAAAAAAGGGATACTTTCAGAGAGGCCCTTCTGAAGCCTTCTACATGACAATGCAGCTACAGCCACACCTACATATGGGCCAGAAACAGGGTAAGATCCAGCTTCAGATACATTGGAGGTTTCGCTAATTAGACATCATTAATTGTTTCACATTATCTGGTCTAGATAAGATCACATGTGGTTCCAATAATATTTTGACTGAAGTTTAAAATATGTGAATTTTGTTTGAAGCAACAGAACATGTTTTAAACACCTAGAAAGAAATATTAGTGCAGGTAGGAATATTTGTAAGGCCAGTAAATCATAATCTACCACTGCAGTTTTGATGCTGAAATACCTTTCTTCAGTTGTTATTACTTTAGGCTTTCAATTTTTATCACATTATTTGTAGTAGATATGGGCTAATATTATAGCCGTACATTCCTTCTCATAGCTTTAGGGGACCTACAGAAGTACAGAAAGCACCAAGAAAAGCAGATCTGCCATGGGCCAATGATAGATGAAAATATATATGTATCCAATTCTGGGAAATAAATTCTGTTACAGGGCTTAATTTAGTCAATGAGAAGTGAAACAATGTAAGCTTCAAATATATTACTGAAACAGTTTCTTACTCTTTTCATAGCCTTTTTCCATATTAGAAATTCATTATAAAAATTACTTGGTTTATGGAGCACATATATTAAATTAGCTCCAATTCCAAACTTTCCTGCAATATTTTCAACCCACATCTTTTTTCTCTCTTTTTATAATATACCTGTAATCTTTTATTTGCATTGCAATTTACTATTCAGGATGAGTAAAGGGAATGGACTTTCACCTTAAAAATATTTTAATTAATTACTCCAAGAGAATTAGGCTATTTTTTAGCTTTTAGCGGCTTATCAAAACTAAATAAAATAATTTTTTTCTATTTAAAAATGTATGAAGTAGCAGTTTGTCCTAAGGGGTACACTACCAGTTAAGAAGCTGAAGGATCATCTAGCTTAAGTACAGCTAGACAAGACCAGATTTACTTGAATAAAGCCTACCTTTTATCTTTGTATGGCTGCAATTTTTTTTTTGTCTAGATTGAACATGTTCAATCAAAATTTCAAATTACTGATTCCAGAGTGAAATACTTGCAAAACTGTATATTATTTATCTGCTGAAAAGATGGGAAATACGACAGCTTGAATGTAATCAGTATTTTTCAATACTCTGAGAAACATGCCCCAAAACACTGAACAAAGAAGAAGTGCATAAACTTGGATACTATCTTCATTATTCTATTAGCTTGGAAATGCTGAGGGCAAGGACATAGCTTTGAATCCATGAGATAAGGGGGTAGCCTCAAAGTCTTGGCCGCTTATACTTCAGAGAATTACTAAGAAATTCTATCAGCTTTACTAAAAAGAAAACCAAACCAACCTACATTAGAGTTGTGGGAGTATTTTTATTCAGCTAAATCTGAGGCTCCTGTACTGAGCAGTTCTGAGCCATACATACACATCCTTCCCAGTCAGACACCTGCTCTCTGAGGCTGACCCTGTATCCCAGCTCCAGGGGATCCAGGCGGCTGCTGTGCACTTCTGAGCCTTTTCTGGGCAGTCCTGTGCATGACCTCCTGTTAGGTGGCTCCCTGCTCCTTCTGAGAGTGCTGAGTGGATCCACTGGAGTGTGCAGGCTCCCGGCACAGTCAGCAGAGACAAGTAAACGCTCCACTTTTGATCATTATCAAGAGACGTGCAGGGGTGCCCGTATCTCTATGCTGACTGTGTAGGGGGTCTGGGCACATATCTAAGTGCTTTGCATCCCACTGGCAGGCCATGAACCTACATGTAGGACATTTCAGTGCTTGACTCAGAAACTTCATTAATATAGAACCACAGACACAGCAGTTTTGAGTCAGGAGTTCAGGATTCTGGCTTCCAGGCCTATTGTAGGACTACTAAGAGAGCAAGCACAGGGCCTGTGAGAAAATTCTAAGAGGCATCAGCTTTTTTAGGCTAGTAAAGAGGTGGTTTCCATGCAGTCTGCAAATGTGCACATGGAGCATAAAGGAACACAGTCAAACTCTTCTTGATCATGTTATATGTTATACATATACAAGGAATAACAGTCATACATTGTGAACTGAGAGGTTCAGCTTTTGCTTTAAAGTCAACTTTTTCACTGAGTGGCCAATTAGGCAGATTTTCCAGAGTGGTGGTGGGTCCTTGTTGCAGGCTTTACTGACCTGGTCCAGTGATGGTGATGGTTTCACTGGAAGGAGGGACAATATGACCACTGAAGTGTCTTCCAATCAACACCACTAGGGTTTTTTGTTTCCAACTGAACCTCAGAACTTAGCTTATAAAAACAACCCGTCAGGTTCATACCAGTAGTTTTGAGAAGAATTTAAGGACTCCAGTGGTGTGAAATAAGTTTCTAAAATATAGAAATATCTTTTATCTTATGATGTTAATTTACCATTGTATGTCTGAAGTTCTTTCCATTCCCTAGTTAAACACGTAGAGCTGACAAGAAGCATAGGGGACGTGAAGACGTGTGCAATGTGTTGTTGCAGTAACCATAATGCTGAGGACAATCCACACCAGGGACTTCTTAAGACTTGTTTGCTGGGAAGCAGAGGGCATTGGAGCCTGTTAAGCACCTAACTTGTAAAAGACACGAGGTCTGGATGTAAGATATAAAGAGGTATTTCTTACAGTTCTGATTTTCTTGCAGCAACAGTCTTAATGTTCTGAAGCAATCACAGAATTACAGTTGATAGTCAAAAGTAAGAGTAGGTAGATTTATTTTTTTTACTTTGGAGAAAGAAAAGGAGAAATTGGTAAACAGAAAGCAGTTCTATAAAAAAGAAGAAAACATTTACTGAGATGACTGCAGCAAGCAAAAATCACTCTTGTTATCAGCTTTAAAGGTTTAAATGAAGGCAAAAATAAAGTCAACTCTGAACAGTCATTTCCAGTTGTGAGAAAGATGGAAAAAAATGCACAGTTCCTAGGAGAACTCCAAGAATGTGAAAGAGTATCTACAATCTCTCTGTGAGTGGCCATAGATGAGAAGAAATTGTGGAGAGCTCTGATTTCAAAGCCAGTTCCAGCACAGGGATGCTCAAACCAGTAGAGGTGTGAGTCACTGCTGATTGAGGCTTGAGCCTGGAAGAAGTCCAGCAATGTTAGTTCTCCTACTGCCTTGTTAAGGCACACTCCTGCATTTGGGCTGTCTCCCACACTGCCCCAATCCTCCATTTAGTGTGCCATCACTTCAAGGATCAATGCAAGTATGTTGAGCTCAAAATCTTTTGGCTGCATGGTATAGATACACCTAGCATTTTCAAGACGTAGAACTAACGCAGTCATACTTACTACCTGATATTTTTTGGAAATACATGGACAAAGGCGCACTGCTAGAAGTCATTAAATTCAAATACTTTTTCTTCACAGAAGAAGCAGAACCTGACTCATATCTAAACCACTAATTCTGAAGTAGACTTACGTTGGAAAAATCTGTCATGATTAAACATATTTATTAATGACAGAAAGTTTCTCACATGTATCTCTTTTCACTGTTTAGGGCAGCAAATCAGTTAATATAATTATAAGTGATGTAAATATGAAAATAAAAACTGATCCAGATGTTTCAAAACTTAAATGTTCAAAAGATTAATTTGATTTACTGCTGTCATTAAATTAAGAGAGAAGGAGTCAGTCCTAAACAGTTGTAATTGCATTACATAATTTTGGATGCTTTGAGGTCGGTCACAGCAAAAAGGAGGTGGCTACTCCTGCCAGTAGTTGCTACATAAACAAGATGATTTTTCACTAACTTTCTGGAGTTGTTTCCAGCAAAATACAAACTAGAGCTATTTAATATACTAAAAGGATGTGAGGCTTACAAATGGCGTATTATGTGTCACTACTGTGCAAAGGAAAATTTTTGGGATCAAATAAACAGGGAATAATTTCCTGTTATGAATGTGATAATACTAAGATGTGATAACAGTTCAAAATCCACACTTAAATAATGTTAAGACTGAATCCAGCCTTCGGGGAGTGGCTTACTGGGAATAAAGTCCTGTTAAATGTGAAAGAGGAAGGTAATTAATGGGCATTTATAGCAAGCAGCAGTATATTTCTTTTTCTTCCAAACTTTAAATGCCATCGTTTGATATTTAGATTGCTGGAGCCACCGGAGGCTTCTCAAAGTTTCTGAAAAAGAAGCAAAAAACATAGGCTAAGAGCTAACTGCGTACCCCAGCAATATGAATTTAGATTATTTTGAACTGTAATAGACTACCATCTCATTCATTATCCTGATATTTAGTTGAAATAAAGTTTGAACCAGAAAGCAAGGTCAATCTCATGATGGTTCTGTAACATTCTGGAAATGGATCATTTACAGCAGCCAGGATCATTTACATCAGTTTTCATCAAAATTTTAAACCCTTGTAAATTCTGAGTCCTTAGAGTCTGGCTTTTAAATTACCCTGCTTGTCTTTAACAGCTCCAGCTGAAGTTTCCTGCAAGTGTTTCCTGCATCTTCAGTTCTCTCCTCTAAGTAAGAGATTGCGTCCATCAATGTAAATGGTGTCTTTGACGACACACCCTGCAGTGGCAAGAAGTGTGATCTCCTGGGAGTGTCAGGGAAGGCATTGCCTGCTCTGCTGTCAATTGTTAGAGAGACAAAGCAATCTTCAAGAAACCTAGACACTGCCCTGGCTGAGTCCTGTACAACTTCACCTCACTCATTATAGACACCTGAATGAAGGGATGGGACTACCAGAAGGCTATTAAATGACTTATTACTCAGATAAATATCAGCCTCAGATGCTGTGAGATTTTAGAGGAGTAGGAAGTCAGCCATAGTGCAAAAGTAGTCACAAGTTTCTTTATTATAAAGCAATATATAGCATTCTGATGCAATGAAAAGTTGCCATAGAGTTTATTTTGTTTTTCTAACTTATCACCTTTGCTTAATTCTGCCGCACTGCGTCTATCCTTCACCCAATACCCTGCTACCTCATGTACACACATGCTTCTATTTTAACATCTAAACTCTTAGCTTACTCTATAAAATCACACTACTACACTTTAAAACCCTCCACCATCTTACGCAATACAGTTAACTTAAGGCATACTCTTACTTGCAACTATAGGAACATAGAGTTTATGAGTTTATAATTTTTCTGCTTAATGTCTTTGTTCCTTCATCATTACATCAACCCAAGCTTCTCCCAAGGCTGCAAATCAAACCCTTCAGTATCTGTGGAAGTTTCTATCTTTCCATTTCCCACAACTCATGGTGTATCATGAAAGTACAACTCCTTTTCCAGAAGACCAAATCCCATGGAGCAGCAGGTCTTTGGGCAGCCTGGCTGAACGTGCTCCCTAACACCCAGACATTAGCACAATGCTGCCTAAAGGATGAACAGGCACTCCTGGTGTTCCATCTCAGCCAGTATAAATAAAGGAGGCACAGTGGGTCCTCTCCTATTAAACATGGTAGGAGTTCTCATGGAAGTCATTTAAAATTTGAGTGCATAGTACACTATTAGCAGATAATTTTCCAGCAAGGGGGAGGACTGTGACTAAATGGGTCATGACTGTGTAATAAAACACTGCATGTGGTGCACAGGTGCTGAGTGAGGAAAATCAGAACTTCAACATCTGCTGTGATTAGATAAGGGGAAGATTCTTACCAAATGCAAACTGTCTCATTCTTCCATGCATTTGTATGACTATGATATTTACTCCAGTGAGGGCCTATCCAGTAGAGTATACTGTCAAAGAGATTACAAAAGGACTAGAAAAATGCTCCTAGGGAAGGGTCTCCTCTAATAGCAGCACAATCCAAATTCAGCCAAAAACGCCAGCCAGGACCAGATGAACATTTCAGAAAAAAGTACAAGAAACAAGGCAGTATTGTGTACAGCAGGACACCAGCAACTGGTTTAAGGTCTGTGACTGAGGGAAGAAGGAAGCTGCCACCATACTGCAGATGGTTTTTATTACATGCTTCTTGTTGTTCATCAGAAGGCATTTAATAAAACAGATCAGCAAATAAAAAAAGAACAGAGTTTACAGCTGTAGCATAAAACCAAATAACCAGTAAAAAGCTTCAAGATACATTTTTTTCAGCCCTGACCCTGCAAATGCAAGAGGCAGACTCTGCACATTTCAGGCAGGAGGATTTCAGAACTCTGCAGTAACTCTGTGTCTGAAGGTTCTTCTATCATTCTCATGGATAAGACCAAGAACAGCTATGCATCTTGTCATATCAAATATTTGTTGAAAAGCTGCTGCAAATGTAACAAACCAAATTCTGCTTTTAGCAATATTTCCAATGATCCCACTGGCTACAGCGAACAAGCTTGATGTGCTAATGACGGCAAATTTTACTTGAAGGGATAAAGATTTTTTCCAAAAGGCAGAATGAAATCAAGCTGCAATTGCATTTCTATTATTCTTTCTACCCAGGGGCAAATATGTAGCAGAAATCTTATAATCCAAATCAACTGATTAAGAATAACTTTAGTCTAAGCTGATGTAACTATGTATGCCTAATTATTGCAGTTCAAAAAATCATTAGAAGAAAAATAAAAGCAGCAGAAAATTGACTGCACTGTTCTCTCTACATTACCTTGGTTCTGTGTCAAAACAGAGGACATTTTGGGTAGATCAAATAGTCACTTCTCAAGGTTCTTTCCAGTTCTCCTATTTTCTCTCTCTATGATGGTGAGATTGCGCAAGCTTCACAAAGTAAAGCACTTCATGTTCTTCAGAGGAAAAGTAATTTGGAGAGTAGATTATTATTTTAGACAAATAAATGGCTTACTTTACTGCAAGGCAAAGATAATTTGACTGCTGTTGAATGAAATGGAAAGTAGCAAGAGAGAGACTATGAGATTATTTAGGAAGACAAAAACTCATGGCCTCTGATTTAACAAATTTATATTTGTCAGATATAATAATACTAACAGATTGTGGCCCATATGCTTTAATAGCAAAGGGTAGAGTTCCTTTTGTTGACAATGATTGGAGAATGGTTGATTTAATGTAGGGATGTCACTGATTTAATGAAGTGCAAAAAAGATAAGGAAAGTCTAGGAGATATTGCAGTAAGAATGGAACAGAATAATTAACAGAATATTTTTTTGCATGGCTCCAATGTCATACAAACAGGCAAGTATGTGTCTTGGAGTAAAACCATCACTTTGGCTAGAGCAATGAATATTGCATGTGTTAATGATTACCTAGATTTTTGCTACCTTAGAAATTAAAACGGAGATCTAGTATGTATACAGATTAAGTTAAATTCATACAGAGGTCTGCTGACACTAGGGACAGGCTTTAATACAATTCCCCTCACATTCCAGACCTTTTTCCACAAGAATTATACTAATAGATTCTGACTCTGTGACTGAATAGAACCCTAAGTATCTGTATTACTGGATAATCTTATCTTAGTCTAAAATCATGTTTGTTCTACTTCTATGATTTTATTTTTGAGTTTATCAGTTCAACAAAAAAATCTCGATGAAGAGCAAGTTTTCCAGTTCATGAAAGATTTTAGTCTCTCCAAATTCAGTTTCAGATCAGTTCAGTTCAGTTCATTCAACATCCATTTTCAAATTCTATCCAGAAGGCAATCATCTAAATAGCGGCACATTGCACTGGACAGTACTAGTTTGTAGGAAAGGTGAAAGAACTACTGTCACTCCTGAATCCCTTTTAGTCCACCACCCATTTTCAAAATAAAGTGTCTCCTTCATTGTTAAATGGACTGTCCTGGAGTACCAGGTCTTGGAGGTGGTTCACAGGATCAGCAGCTCCCAGGTTTTGTGTGTCTGTCCCCATAGTTCCACTCCCTGTTTGCTGGAGAGATGGGTCTTAGACATCTGTTTGCACAGCATGAAGCAGGGCAAGGCTCTGTCTCCACAACTGAGCGACAGGAAACTCATAAATCCACAGAGTCCATTTGGGTCCTTGTGGAAGAAACATGAGTCTTGAAAGGTTGTGTTAGGGACAGGGAAAACTGAAATGAATGTCTGAAGAGTACAGCCATGGATTCTGTAAACGTGTTTTGCTGTGAGAAAGTCTTCAATGAGTACTAGAGACACAATGAGATATTGTATCTGTCAGCACTCGGTGAAATTCTGCACTGTTTAACTGAGGGAATCTTCTTTAATGTAAAAATTACACAAAGCAAAGAAAAATACATAGTTTAAAGAAAAATTCAATATTACATTTCTGGTAGCAAATCCCAAGAAAAACTAAACCTAAGAAAACTCATTTCCTGTTACCAGGCTGTGGTGGGTTTTGAAGAATATATTCAGTGCAGGTAGTTGGGTGTGCAGATGCATTTTGAGCTAAAGATTGAGCTGGGAGGGTAGGAGCCTGAGGCTAAGGCAAAAGGTCATGAACAGCAAACCCTTTGCATAACAAAGGGCAGGGGCACTTGTGGCATAGCTGGGTGACTGCCACTCAGAGACACAGCAGGAGCTGACACCCCCAGACTCCCACTCTTAGGCTGTAAGGGTATGTACGTATTTTTTTGAAAAATATTTATATTTTTATATGTATATATGTATATATACACATACACGTGATATATATATGTATATATGTGTGTGTTTGTGTGTGTATATATGTGTGCATATATGTGTATATATAGATATAAATATAAAAGGGGAACCTTAGTTCAAAATTCCTCCTCAGAGGCACTCAGCTCAAGCTGTTAATCTGTTATTTAGTTATTGCACCATGATTAAATTACTTTAAAGATCTGAATGTCAGATACTCTGCTATGGGAAGCCTGGGGTGAAGCTGGTAAGGAAATCTCATCTGACTGAGTGTGGGGTGTGTCACAGTGAAGGGGCTTCATTCTAGTTCAGGTGGTGTGAGTGTGACTGCCAGAGTATCTCCTGGATGGTCAGACAGGGCAGTTTCCGTAAACTGCGGTTGACCAGGTGCCCACCAAGCCTCACTATCACTTCCGTTATCTAGTCAGTGGACAGGGGAGAGAAAACAGGATGGAAAACAACTAGTAGGTTGAGATAAGACAGTATGCTAATGTATGAGCAAAAGGTTGTGAACATACAAGCAAAGACAAAAATAAAAGATTTTATTTTCTATTTTCCACCAGTGAGCAATGTCCAGACTTTTCCTGGGCAGCAGCAACACGTAGCAATTGCTCCAGAAGGCAAACACTGCAAATAATGAGTGCCCATTTTCCTCCTCCTTTTCTTATATCTCAGCTGATGTCATGTGGTATGGAATACCTCTTTGGTTAATTTGGGCCTGGCTGTGTCCCCTCCTAAGTCTTGGCCTTTCCCAGTGCTTTGATGGGGGAAATGTTGGAGAGCAGCAGTGCTGTGCCAGCACTACTCAGCAGTAGACACAACACTGCTGTGTTATCCAAAACTTTCTAGATACCAATTCAAAGCACAGTACTCTGGGGACTGCCGTGGGGAAAATTAACTCCGTCTCAGCCATTCTCAATACACTGGAAATTTACACTTATCAATGGTGAGGCAGGAAAGGATTTTAATATGAGAAGATTTCTGGGAACGAGAGGAGTTAATGTAAGAGCCTTCAAGAGATAAACAGAGATTTATGTATTCAGTTCATCTTTGTTTTAACTGCAAACAAGCCCTCTTCCCACTGAACACTTTTATTACGCGTGAATACTTTGAATCCATCAGCCCAGAAACAAGTGAACATCCAAGCTGCATCTTCTCAACACAGAACCACAGGCACAAATCATTTTGCCAGATTTCGGAGGCTTGATCCAGTTGCCCACATCTGGGTGTCTCATGACATTGGGGTGCTTTCATACACTCTACCTGGCCTGCAACGGCTAGCCTTAAATGATATGGCCATCTATGTACATTGTAAATACCCCTGGACCCCTCTGATAGTATAGGGTTAAAATGATTTCTGGACAGCAAGGCCTTGGGAACAGAATCTTACCTTTACTGTGGCCAGAATGATGTTTTCGTGTTATTGTCTTAACCAAATCAAGTATGACTTTGCCTGGGTAATAAATCAGGGGAGGAGGGGATGAGTGTGATTCTTACTTAACACATAGGCCCTGGAAACAAAAGTTAGGTTTTCTTTACTAGATCAGGCGAAACTGCACCTGCATAGTTGTTGTATGATAAAGGATATGATTGTTAATTGCAACGATTGTTTGGTAATTGAATATGATTTTTATCCTAAGCAAGAATCATGAGAAATTATACTTACAAAATTCATACTTGGATAAGGATATAATAGGACAATATGAGTTTAAAAGTTAACACATACAGTTGTGTAACGAAAGGGTATAAAAACACATCCATTTCTAATCCATGTCGGAGTCAGATTTGGGTCTGTATCCTGTACCCCTGAGCACCTGCATATAGTCATTCTGTGATTATGTGTTTCAATGCTAAACCTCAAAGTCACAAGGTAAGTATACCCATCATAGATTTTTCAAATTGATAAAATTAATTCCAATAAAGAGACAGGTCAGCAGTGAGCCATGAGAGTGACTTTGGTTGATGCGCACACAATTGTGAAAGTTACATATCGGAGCTCTCTTGCTGAGCTGAGGAGTCTGAACAAACGTAGCTCTGACTAGAGCTGCATGCCAAAAATAATAGAGCTTGTGGGAAATATTCGTCATTGCAAAATAGCCAGCTTCAGTAAATGTTCTTTTGTTTTCTCTCATTAATTTAACCATAAAGCCAGTTAATACCTAGCATGTATACAGGCTATAGGCATCATTTTCCATGGAGGAATTTGGGGTGAGTGATCTGGGGACAAGTCCATCTTCTCAGTGACATAATTCTAAAACACTGTTGTGAAATCATTTTTCCCTTGTCAGCAAAGAACAGTGAACTAATGACTGTGTTAGAACAGTAGCTGCATGTTTCTGAAAAACTAAATAGCCAGCCCTCAAGCTGACAAAGCAGCTTAGTCATGTACTGCAAAAAGTGTTCATCAACAAGGACAAACAGCATCAGGGGAAGCTTTCAGAAACTGAGTTCCTGATAAAAGGAGAACAGGACAACATGTCAGTGCCCCTTAAAACCTCAACCCTTTTATTTCTCTGGGAAATAAACAGAACTCAGTGCAAATAAGTACATAAGGAACTGAGATTTTGTTCTCTCAAATGGAGGCTGAAACTGTCATCAGAGCTTCTGGAAAACAAATGTCTTTAGAAATATATATGGAATATTTCCATGACAACTACTAATCACCCACAGGATGAACCACTATTACAGAGGAAATCCAGTCCTGTCCCAATTAAAGGTCATTTCAGGGTTAATATCATATTCCAAGTGTTCCACATAGTAACAAGGCCAGAGAGAAACAGATTATGGACCCTTTGTGCATGTGGGAAACTCCTGTGAGAGACTTTGCTTATGTTTTATGCATATTTTTTATATCATTAGCTCTCTAATCAGTTTACAAACAAACACTCCTAACACAATTCATTCCCAAAAAACAGAAGTATTCAATAATACAGGATATTTCTATTCTGTTCCCACATCTGGGGTAATAGCTTTTAATTATGCAATTTCCTATATTGAAATCTTTTAAGCAGTGTCATTTTGCCTACATTCACCTTGAAATTCTGACTTCTCTTCTATTAGAGTTTGAGCAGGAATATGAATATTTTGCCAGCTGTACATTGTGATACCTACAATGTGTATGAGGCAGGAGTACTGCATAATATACTCTAAATGTGTGTGTGTGTGTGTCTGTTCAAAATCCCAACAGTACATAAAAGGATATGGAAAAATTGGCCTACTTGTAGCTAACCTCATTTGTACTTGCATGAAGTGCTATAAAAAGGTGCTGCCTCTTAAATCATAGCCAGGGCCACACAGAGAGGGCTACCCAGCCAGGTACCATGCCTGTGAAAGGCCAGTAAGTGGGCATGGAAGGAATGTAAAAGCAGGACCAATACCAAGTTATCCTTCTCCTGGTATGTCCTCCACTTCAGTTTGGAGACCTTTCAGAGCACGAGGTTTCCTCTGTTCCTTTGTGATTCAAGGCAGTGGAGAGGGGAGCCTTCTTTCATTCCTGAGCATGTTTTCACTCAAATCACTTCTTGTTCTTTTTATGCCCTTTATATTTTTCTATATCTACAATAGTCATCTCTATTCCAAACTAAAATCTACTTGTCAATTCTATCTCTTTTTATAGCCATGCTATTTTGAAGCCCTGATTATACTTGCCATCTCTCTCTGATTAGCTTACACTGGCATATGCAGAAGCAAATTATGCTTTTGATAGCCTTGTGGTTAACACACTGATAAGGTTGTCCATAACTGAGAAATCAACCCCACACACATATCACAGCTCCCATGTGGTTTGCAAGGCAAAGATTTACAGAGACTTGAGTAAGAATGATCAGAAAAATGGTCCCTAACTTCTCCCTTGATCAGTCATTCCCTTCCAAAGAGACCTATCCAAGATCCATGGTCAGGTCCTTGACCCCTCCCCACTCAAAATGTCCAGCTATAGAAATTTTTATTTCTATTGGTCAGAACTACCTAAACTGTAAGACTTGAGAAAGAAACTTGTAAACCCAACATTAAGAGCAAAGGACAGTGGCATGTTTGGCAACCAGTGTGCCATCCTGTCAGCCAGGGGCACTCTCAGTTTGAGCACAGAGGTCAGTACTAATTCATTCCATTTCAAAGTCTTCAAAGTGCTGTTTTCTTCCTTGTCAAAGTGTACATGTTTGTGCTTGACCAGTCTATTCATGGCTTATTGCGATGTAAACAGTAAGCATATCTTGAAGTCCTCTCTTTGTGCAATTGCCTCGATCCATTGTCCCTTCCACGTGTTACGTCTTTTGAAAAAGAGACATGCTGGGAAAGCACAGCAGCATCCAATTCCTGAGGGCACGTAAAATGGCAACAGTGATTACTGGTTTAAATAAATATAGCAACAGTGGTGGCAATGCAATCTATTCCTACAGTGAATAAAATTTAACATCCATGTTCAGACACTTCCTGTTATCCATCAATTACTGGATCAGCAGGAAATAGCATACTCAGGCGGAGCCACCTGGGTAATTGCACGGCAGGTAGTTAAAGGAATAGGCAAGTCAGATGGCTAAAACTTAAAGGAGATCAAACAACTTCTGTTTGAAAATCACAGGTTTTATTTTAAAGGATTACTATTTTAGATTTTATTTAGAGGATTATGTTATTAAAAAATTTAAAAAAGAATTCCTGCTTCTCAGTCAGAATTTCTGTACATAGCTGAATGAAAACAGGAAACAGAAAGATCATCTGGATCTGTTCTGTCACTTCCAGCATCAGGCCCTTATCTATAGACTTTTTCTTGAAACACAGGAGTGAGTCACTGATAGCAAAGTGATGGGATTTCCCATTATTTCCCTTTGGCAGCTATCTCAGGCAATCCCTGATATTAAGCTTTATCCTGACACTTTTTGACAATTTTTAATCACTTTTACCATCTTAAATATTTGTTTAGATTTCTATTGTATGAGAAAGACAGATATATATTTCGACCACAGCCTGAGATTAATTCTTTACTTTCCTTACACAGAAGATAGTGCAATTCTGTAGTGGATTTAGCAATATCCACTAGCTGACATGCTTAGATGGATAAAATTCCCAGTGGGCATCAAACTAGGAAGCCCTTTATTAAACAGATATGTTCTTCACATCCAATATAAAGAAAAATTTAAGACAGAGAGTGTACCAATAAAAATTTGAGAAAGAAAAACTAAGAGAGAAATACCAATTTCCTTTTCAACACGATGATTGTTGTTGCAACTAGGAAAGGAATGTCTGATGGGTTCTGGCTACTCAAGTTGCACAACCTAATACCTAGAGTAACTGGTGTCATATCTGGACATCAAATGTCCTGCTGTCTCCATGGCAAACTTTAAGTGTGCCAAGAATGCTGTTATTGTCAAAGAAGCCAAAGAATGGCTACCAGATTCTACTTTCCAGAACATCTCTTCTGCCAAACCCCACATAACTGCAATTCCAGCTTGGTGAATTTAATTTTTTACTTAATTTTTAGCAAGCTACAGTTTCAAAGGGAATTCTGTACTTATTGTGTTTAGAACAATGCAAGAGGGAATCCTCCTAACCCTGGGGCAAAAAAAATAACGGGGAGAAAAAGAAAGGAAATGGATTCACACAACCAAAATTCAAAGAGTAAACAAGAAAAACCACTTCCTTGGTCCCCATCACATTCTCTGTCTTAAATCTGCTGTTCATTTAAAGAAAATTAGTTATGAAAGTTTCTTATGAAATTTCTTATGGATATTTTTAAAAGAGAAATAATTTTAAAACAATTTTATTGTTAGGTATATAAATCACTGTCAGACCTCCTTGCATTATAGTAATAAAAATATTTGTATTACTTACAATTTACATACATATTTTACCCAAAATATTAATTCCTAATGACTATTTGAATTTCAAGCTATTTTCCCTAGTATGATAATTTCCCACAAGTTATTCATTTTGCTATTTCCTTTTTTGTGGTTCCTTCTCTGTTTTCACTTCAGTTTTAAGAGTTGTACAGTCCATCAGCCTCTGGCTGTTCACATCAACACAAACCTTAGTTCATTTTCCGCAGTTACAGCCAGGTAACCTTTTTTTCTGTGCTTTTAGATAATTTTTTTCATATTAGCCATGTTAATATCTGCTCTCACTGTGTTCTTCCTTCACAGATATGAAATGAAGGCTCAGAACTTCCATTGTGTTGAAGGTATGAGGAAACCATTAATCCCACTTAAAAGCCATGTTACAAAGAGGATGCACAGAGCACACTGTGGAGAAAGGGACTTAAGGTTCTGACAGCAACACTGTGTTAGGTACCTTCCCCAAGCAGGTACAATATTGCTTCCATTACCCAAATTCCAGTAGCTGCATGAGTATCCAAGGTAATGGCCTGTATTATTTAAGCACAGAGAAATTTGCACTACATTATGCTTTTAATTAGTGAAAAGTTTAAAAAAAAGTAGTAGGCCTTCCTTGACCTGCTCACTTTGAAGCACAACTGTGTGGTTTTTGCTCTGTCCAGGAGCTCTCCTTCAATGCTCAGCAGATTCTCTCTATCTCAGGGATCTGTTCCTTCTGGTACAGCCCATTCTGGACCACCATGGAGCCACCATGTTGAGGACATGAGAACAATTTGCAGGACTCCTTTTCTTTTCTCTTGATGTTTCTTGATATTTCTCCTATGTAAAGAAACTTCAAAGTGAAGACAATCACGTTACTTGTTTTGAATACTTCCTTCAGATGGATTAAGAAAAAAAGGTATCCCAGTAGGAAAAAACGTGTCCCAGAGTGAAATTCCGGCAATCAAGCAAAGCTAATGGCAAAATCTCATCCCATTCAATCTGACACACAGTTGTATTCTGGACTTTGGATATGCATGATAAATGGAAATTTCATTATACCTTTTTACACTGCTACAATCCACTATTTATCTCCTCTGAACTATTGACCTTCTTCTGTCATGCCTCAAGCATCAAGGGCTGTTTGCCCACTTTAATTGCCCACAGGCAAGTAAGAGCAATAAGTTCTTCATCTTGATGATGTGAGTGTTGTTAATTGAGAGTGATTACAGCACAAGCCATGTTACTAGGGGAGCTGGAAAAGTCAGGCCAATATGTGTAGTTCCAGGGAATGATGAGAATCTTTAAGCTTTTAAGGAATCAATGCAAATTGAAGTGAGCATACAGTGATCACACTCCTGGAGGGAGGCAGGGAGATGTCCTTCATGTCCAGCTAGACATGTCCTTCATGCCCTTCCCTAAAGACATGCCTTTTCTTCATAATACCCTTATTAAGAAGTGACAAGGTAGTGTTGTTTTTCACAGATGAATGTTTGCATTCAGAAGCATGCTCCTGAATTTCTCCATTTTATCAGATTGGAAGTAATTACCATGCGTCACATCACCTGGAGTGCCATTATGCAAATTTGCATATGGCTTGAATGTGCTGCTTGGATAAATATTTATCATCCTTTAAAGCTTCTCCTGGAAAAGAATGTCATACCTTCTGTTCTCTCTTATCACTTCACATGTACCATGATTCAAAAAGAATTTACAGCTGAAAGAAAGGTCTGTGGAGAAAAGGCTTGGTGCCTGCAGAGAAATTTCTTTCAGAATTCTGGAAGAATAGGACAAAGGGAAAAATTGTAAGTAACTAGCATATAAAAAGAAACATATAGCTTGATGGTCCAGCTTTTTCAAAGTAATTTTATTCTCTTCTCCCAGGTTCTATTCTCTACACTCTTCTCCTGAACCTGAACCCCAAAGGGCTCAGTAATCTTTGCAGGAATATTATTACAGAGAAAGTCATTCTCTCGTCAAGGTTGCTGGAATGTTTTCTACCATCTATCACTCGCTTTCTCATTGAATTTTCATAGAATAAAATATATAATAAAAAGTCTATAAGAATAACGAGTAAGAAAAATATGCCCTTAATCAGGTTTCCTTTGGAGGTATTAAAGATTATCTGCCTAAGAAGTGAATGAGGACTGCCAATGACCCTTTTGCCCAAAAACTAAGCTGGTACACTATTGCCTCATTTAAATTTCTGGAACACAATTCTAATTTAGAGATCCAAGCAAGGTACACTGACAAGGGCAAATATGCACTTGGTTTTGACAGAAAGAAAGGGAGCAAGGTGAGAGGGCTCCCTTTTATAAAACTTTGTGTTTAGGAAATTGTCAAACCTCACTTGAGATCCAGGCATGGCTTGAAAGTGCAGGTATTTATAAACTCCCAGATTTGACTTTTTCAGAATAGACAGGCTGAGAAGGAGGCTACTCAAGGAGAGAGAACAGACCCTGATTAGGGCGGCTTGCTGCTCCCTCTCCATGGTGCTTGGGAAGGGTCAGAAAAGCTCTCCATACCACAGGGATGAGCTGCTACACCTGGGACTGGAATGTTGTAAATGTTTCTGTTGATTGGACAGAGAAAGACCAGATGTTGTTGCGGTGAATGTTGGTTGCATTCACCACTGATTCATCCAACTAGATGTCATTTCACCCATCCAGAATAAACAAATTGCTGCAGGCTTTGTTTACTGCTCTTCTTGTGGGTGTTGGCACTTCCCAAAGGGTCTCAGAAGGCAGCAGCACAGCACCATAGCATCAGCTGAGCACCCTAAATCCTTTGTCATTGGAGTACCCCACTCACATGTTGGAGCTGAAATCTGTGTTCCACTTACCTGCATGAGCTGAGTATATTCCAGACATTTCCCTCCCCATTTCTAGCTTGCTCTTTCTTAGAGAGCATTTAAAAAGATACATGGTGGCTTCCCAAAGACACAGCATAATAGCTTGTGATTAATGAAGGACCGGCAATCAAGAAAAAGGGGAAGAAAATGGAGCTTTTTATTTTAAATTATAACAAGAAACTAGCTTGATTTTATGTTAGTCAGGCTGATCTGGTACAAAAATAGGTAGATAGACCAGAAAAGGGTATTTTGTATCATAAGAAGGAAACTTAAAATCCCTTGAGTGGCTAGCAATCCTGATTCTACCAGCTGAAGAAAGAGATATGTAGATGCACACATTCAGAGATAACAATTTGAGATGACTTGAAAGAAAAGATGGCAGTGGTAAAATCTTTGCTAAGTAGAAATTAGTAAAATAACGATTTGTTCATTTTCTCACCTGTTTTTTCCTTAATTGTCTTCTTTGTCATGTGAAATTTACAACCCAAGTTCAAGAAGAACGTAGCAGTATGTTGTTAATGGCTCACATAAATCAGGTAAATTAGCTTTTTTTACCATCTTTCTTCCTGCAAGCTTTAAGATCAATTTGTGTTACCTGCCCAGTTAAAAGAAAAATATCTGTTCCTCTGTGTTTTGATAATGTGGGAGCTGCAAGAACTGTTGTATTGAACCAGCTGTTTCTTCACATATGATTTTCCTGAAACTGTCATGTCCACCTTCTTTAGAACTACTACATCCTGCTTCTTCTTATACTGGGATATGTTCAGAGCTGTACCCTCAATATAAAAGAACTTTAAAACAGTATCATTTTCCTAAGTCTCTAACTCACATCTCCAGGGAAAATGCCACAAAAAGACTCTCAAGCATGGCAAAATATTATTGTTTCCTTCATTTTGGAGGTGCCTAATTTCAGAAACCTTAAAAAAACCCTGGTTTTCAGAGAGAACATGTTGACCTTGATATCACATAGGACACTATCCTTTGGTTTTAGTTCCTGAGCGATTTGACCATGATCATACAAAATAAATCATTATCTTTCAGATTACTAAATGCTCATGATTGAACCAGGAACTGAACTCTGACTAGAGAGTAGCAAGTAACTATTTTAATTACTGAGTAGCCTTTCATTTTACACTGGAATTACACTGCTCCATCTTTATTAAGTCAAATCCTGCTTTGCATTATGTACTCCATGCCCTTCATGTACTTCAGCCAACTTGAAAATCTAGTTGGTAAACCATGTTCTGAGGAACAGAAGTTACCTTGTCCAGCCCAGAAGTAACTACCATATGTAGTATGGATCATCAGGGCATTGCATTTGCAGGGACAACCTGAGTATTCCTGCACCCAACAAACCCCACCACATAGATTTTCCCACTTACAGCTTCAAAGCAGGTAACATTTTTCTTCATTAAACACTTCTGATGTTATTCCAACATCATTGAAAAGTGTTAAGCAGCAGGGAGGAAATTTTAACAATGTCATAAATACAGCCAGCAGAATCTTGCATTTTCCCAGTAAACACAGCAGGGATGTTTTGTGATACAGCTAAAAAAAGCAAATGCTGTCCATACATTTGGTATCCACTGTGAGAGAGTAAGACTTCAGCCAGCTCAATAGCATTCCCTGCATCCAAAGAGTGAGGGCTCATCCTTTGGAGTTCCCCCCAACCTGCTGATCCTTTGGCAGACTCTCTCCATTACAAACTGCATGAATCACAGATGAACAGTAAGAATGGATTGCTGGCATGGGTAACCTATGAACTTCTCCAGGAGGTTTAAATACATCATATGCAGAAAAAAAGGCCCAGCCTCTGCAGGCCACCAAGGCTGATATCCATATGGCACTCTTTCTTTAGGAGCATGAAGGCAAAATAAGATGAGATTTGGAATGCAAAGTTACTGTACTATCACACTGTGTGCCCCCCAGGACAAAGATGCTGTATATTTCTTGTTTTGGTATCAGTTTATCATTTTAGCACTCTTGGAAGGTTAGCTGCTGTATCAGGTGCTATTTCTCTTGAGAGACAGAAACACAGTTATGAAACACCACCCATCTCCATCACATACTGTCAATAAAGAGAAATGGATCTGGGGACAATAATAAGTCTGGAATTATTTCACAAGTTGATTTTACTCCTTAGAATAAATATTTTGTTCTGCAATTCTTTTGTTCTTCATGAAAATCTGGATTTTCATTTCCAAATTAAAAGAAAAAAGAAGATGATCAGTTTCATAATATAAAACTTAATTGCTAATGTGCTGCACTCTTACATTTTGCAGCAAGCCAGCGATCATTTCTGTTGGAAACTGGATTACATAGCATATACTTGATAACTAAATTTCCATGATTCTAAATTCTTTGCTTCATTCTACCTTCTACTTAATTTCTCTGAATAAATTAACTCTTGTTCACTCAAGGAGAGGTGGTTGTAAAGTCCATAGCATGTTTATGAGACCATGTTGAACATATTCAAAGCTCCTCCTTCCCTTTCTTTCCTCCTCTCAACACATATGACTCAGGAGGAGAAAACAATGTTCCACCACACAAGGCATTGAAAAGACATAAAGTTTAAAGAGAAAATGAGTATGGACATTCAGCTTTGGGATATAATATTTCAGATTCACCATCAAGTTGCAGTCTAGGACAATACAACTTTTTGCCAGATAGACCACAATTTTCAACCACTTTTCTCTGTACTCTGGAAAACACTTAGTCTTCAAGCTCTCCCTTATATTCAGTGAAAAGTTTTCATCTAAACACTGAAGACAAACAATGACAAACAATCATACTTACTTCCATGCACTGACTGTCAGTGACACCCTAAACATCTGCTAGGCCTATGATCTGATGAGCTATCAGAACAAGGTAACTTCCTTAGCAATGAAGAGTGGCCATTTATCAACAATGAACATATTAAATATGTACTTACATATTTTAAAATAAATGTAAAAAATGTATTTAGGTGTAGAAATAATACAATTAATGTTTTAGAAGATAAGATTCCTGTCAGTCTCTGATTATCAAAATGTTCTCCAGCCTTACCCATGGGCAAAGCACTGGAGTACGATTGTGCTGCCAACATCCACATCTCTGCATGATGTCAACATGCAGAAACATGCTCTGAGGGGCTACACATAGGTCCATGAGGGTCTCAGATGCAGAGGCATTTGGGGAGCACAAGCCTGCTACACAGGAATCTGTTGAGCTGTTTTGAAAACAGCTGAAGGTAGTACAGGTGTTTGGTGCCAAGTGTTTCTGTTTGGTTTACTAGTTATTCATACACTTACTGGAAGGTGCACACCATTACACACATGCTCACATCCTCTATATTTCCCCTGGTGTTACTCTATTTATAGTTGCCCAAAGCTGGTCATTGATTTGTCTAAGCCAGGCCACTATTCCTCTCCTTTTGTGACCTGGGACATCCTCCAAGCTGGCACAGGTTAATAGGTTGTTGTGGTTTGAAAGCAAAAGGAGTGAGAGGCTCCAAGTCAGAGATACGATTTAATAAGAAGAAAGGTAAAAAGGTAAAAATAAAATAAAATAAATGCAATAACACAAAGGACCCCTGACAGAGTCAGAATACAACCTGAGCAGGATGGTGGAAGCAGTCCAGGTGAGGTGGTCTTCCTGAAGCAGTGATCCTGTAGAAAGGTCTGGTAGCTCTTCTTCTCTGGGAATCCAGTAGGTAAGGGCTGCTTGTACTGTTCCAAATCCCAGATTATATCCAGGTGAGAATGCTTGGCTCCTCCCCCTGGGTGGAGCATCTCCCAATGGGATGATGAGTGTGAAGTGGGTCCTTGATGGCCCATTAAACAGAGATAACTCCTGGAGGGAGTTACCTGTGAGTCATGGGCAAGGTGTTGATGGGCCATTAGCAGAAGACAGCCCAACACTAGAGCACTGCCCCACTTGGTTTCAACAGCTCATGAAGATGGTGATAGAATAAATACTTTGTGTACGTCCTACACTACAACCCATGACATAGGTTGATATTTATCCTCAATGTCTAAAAACTGAAAATGGACCATAGGAGATTGGTTAATGCAAACAACAGGGCAGATATGGGATTTTATCTCTGTTTGAGCCCTGTAAGAAAGTCAGGTTCCTGTTACCCTCAGTAAGGCAACAGAAATTTCCACAGAAGAGCAGCAGTAACTGGTACTGGGGGTTCTTCTTTGCAAGGACACTTAAGCCTTGAACCAGACGAGGCACCTCTGGTGTGCCACTACAGCAAAGTATTTCTCATCCTACAGAACCCAGGAAGAATACTGAGTGCTGAAAAAGATGATTTTCATTGTGTGAGAAATGGCAGCATTTTGAAATTAATTTCTGCACTAAATTAGATTGTTTGTGAAGAATGCTAAAAATCTATGAAAATAAGAATGCCTCTGCTAAAAATGGGAAATGTCAACTAAAACTGTTGGCAATTTCAATACAAATGAAAGTATTCCATTTGCTGAAAGAAAATCAGTTTTAACCTGACAAATGGATGCTGTGCTCCTGTGACTTTCTCACTTATGAAATGTAGACTCCAATTTCCACCATTCTGTTTCCATCATCAGATTTGTTAGCTAAATAATAAAAAGTAAGATTTGGTCCAAGAAGTTATTTACCTGTGTTAAAAAAAACCCTATTTTCTGAAGGGAATTGTCCTGCATCAGTAGTTTTAAGAAGCATTGACTACAGTGTGTGGCACATGTGGTGTATATGCACATCTCCACACACATGCACCCTATTTTTTCCTGGAGTTTCAAGTAAAATGTCCAATTCTTAGAAAAAAAGGCGTTAGCTTCCATTGTGTCAGGCTCCCAACAGGGTGTCTCCACCTCACTGCAGCAGATTTACTGCTTGTTTTAAACTTTCCTGCTCTGCAATATGTATGCACTTGCAAAGTTAATTCTGACTACTGAGAGACTACTGGAGCCCCAATTTAAGCATGGGAAATATAGCTGGAATTGGAAATGCTTCTGAAAGCACAGTGAACTCCTGAAGTGTGCCTACTGTTTCTCTAAATTACATCTGCCTGGGAGATGCAACACTATATGCTTTGGGATTTGTTTTATTTGGTTTCTTGTTTCTGTAAGGCTAAAAACATAAGTAAAATCAAATCTAAATAACTGAAAAGTTCAACTGTGAAATAATAGGCAAAGAGGAAACATTTCTTTCTTTTTGTCTCCTGTTGGAGAGTTATTGCAATCAATATAATAATTTTCCTAATTTCTTCACTATTCTTTGCACAAAGCTAGCAAGAACAGCCTCAGCAAGATAGAACCTCTCTCCTGCTCCTGAAAAAAAAAAAAAAAAAAAAAAAAAAAGAGAGAACCCCTCTTTCCTCTACACCCAATAGCTGTGGGAATGAAGACACTTTGTATTCAGATTTGTCCTTGGCTTTTTCAAAGAAGATTTTGTCAATTTAAATTCCCTTCATGCCCCTCCATAGTTAACTTTCTCCTATTTGCTCAAGCTACCCTCTCACCATTAGAATGATGTGAATATTTTTCAAATGTCAGCCTTTACCCTGAGTCACCACACTGCTAAAACATCTTGACTGTGGTGCTGGATGCAGAACACAGAGTGCTTTGATTAGGTTCCACTTTAAAAATCTGATATGAGCAACAGTTTTTTTACACTATCTCATAATGCAAAAACGAAATGAAAGACTGAAATTAATAACCTATGGAGAATAGCATCAGCTGCATGAGAGATGGGCTGGCACTGCAGAGTGCTATATTTAACCTTCAGGCTCTGGAAGCGTGAGAGCCTGCTGACCACAGACATCAGGGCTAATGGTTATTTTCAGGCTGGTGTTTATCATCACTGCTCACAGTGTTTAGGTATAATAGTTGTAATGCATCAAAGGCTTAAACTGAGCGAATGGATTACTGAATTAGGAAGCAGGTAATAATAGCCTGGAGTTCTACAGCAAAACAGTAGAAATGTTTAGTGCATACCTGCCTCCCTCCTTCAGCCTGACCAGCTGTGGTCTCAGGTTGTGACAGCTCCAAGATAGAGCTTGTTTCAAATGCACATCCCAGGGGTGACACAGGAATACATTGCTTTTTAAAATTGTGGCATTTGAGCAGAAAGCGATAGAGATTTGTCAGAGTCATGAGAAGGCAGAACACTCTAGAGGAGATCATATGGATTATTGTCAATACTGTCACAAGCATGAAACATGCTGCTCCCCACTGAACAGGCACCATTTTTTCAGGCTGGAAGAAAGAAAAAAACACCAGCAACCTCCCACATCCACAGTCTGAGGGAAAAAAAAATAAAAAAAATAAAAAAAAAATAAAGAGTGAGAGAGAAAATTATTACTAACAAAACAAAACTAACATAACTTGTACTAAAAAAGTAATTTCTTAGGTCACATCAGCAGGACAGAACATGCCAAAGGATACTGATGAGGCTTATCTTCCCATACAAGATAACTGAGGAAGCTGATAGATCCATGAAATATGTCCCTTGTCAATGCTAGGGACCTAAGAACTAAGAATGACTAGCAAAGACAATTCATTTCTGTTTTATATTTCTTAAATTTTCAGGCCAAAACCACTTTTCGAAGGAATTTACTGGTAAACATATTGATTAATTCAAGTTTGCTGACTCAAACTCCTCACATGATGAATAAGTTTTGTTCATTGGTTTGAAAAATCTTTTAATGAGAAGAAAACATTCAATTTATAAATTCCTCCATAGTTGAAACCACACATTTGGCAACTGACCTTGCAGGACCTTAGAATCACATAGGCTGGATAGTAAGCCTGGGAGTGATCTAGTCCAACCCTCCCATGCAAACCAGGGCTAACTCCTATGCAGATCAGTTTGTCTGGGGTCTTGGGCAGCTGAGTTCTGAGTACTTCCAAGGATAGGGTTTCACAACCTCACAACCTCTCTGGGTAGTCTGTGACAGTGCTTTACCACTATTGGTGTAAAGATTTTCTCTTCTCCTAATGCAACTCATATCTGTTGCCTGCAGCGTCTTGTAGAACCCCTCCACAGACAGTCTGGTTTCTATGCATTGTCTGGTTGGTATTTAGACACCAAATAAGATTCTCCTGAATCTTCTCCAGACTACAAAATTTTGGCTCATGCACCTCTCCTCACCTGTAAGATGCTCCAGCCCCTTCACCAATTTCATGGTCCCTCTCTGGACCTGCTCCAGAATGCCCACATACCTGTACTGGGCAGCCTAACACAGGACCTGGAGCTCCAGCTGTGTTTCACCAATACTAAGCAGAAGGGAATAATCACCTTCCTCAACATCCTGCCTCATCTCTTGCTGATGATATAGCACAGTACAAAGAACCTGCCAGGGCACATTTCCACTCCTGCTGTTTGTGGTTCCTCAGGTCTCACTCTGCAGAGCTGTTTCCCAGCTGGTCATACCCAGCCTGTCTTGTGCCTGGGGTTGTTCCTCCCTGGGGCCAGGACTTCGACATTTGCACTTGCTCAGCTTCATAAGGTTCTTGTCAGCCTGTTTCTCCAGCCTCTCCAGTTCCCTCTGAAAGGCAGACCTGTCCTGCAGCTCATCAGCAGCTCCAGCCAATCAGGCAAACCATGTATCTGTGCTCAGAAAAACTCCCAGTCTGAAACCAGATCCTGAGAAAAATACTAAACCAAGGAAACCAACCAACCTCCCTACCTACCAACCAACAAGAAAAACCCACTACACACTTCCCAGTATTGTGTATTACCAGGGAAACACATACCTGGAAGTAAAGTTTCTGAATGAAATGGGTTACATCCAAAAATGACCCCAGGTGCATGATACTTCAAATCTGACACCATCACCTGAAGATCTCTGAAGACCGTCCATTGCTACCACTAGTAATGAGTGGGAATATGTGCTGAAACAGCACCAAAACACACTGGCTTTGCCTGTGTCCTGTCCTGGTCTCCTGAGAGTCAGTTCAGCTGGGACAGGGAGCAGCCTGCACTTCTGTGTGGGCCCTGTGTCCCCACCTTGCTTCCTAGTGGTGGTTCTCAGTAGGTCTGTGCTAAGATCCCCCTGCAGACTAAGGTGTGAGAGAGCTACTGAGCACTGTTTCCATACACCCAGAAGAGCTGTGCTCTGTGAGTACTAATTTCTCTTGCATTCCTTGTTCCTTTTCCTGAGGTGTAACTGATCAAATTCACTTTCCTGAAAAATTGCTATCAGACACTCAATAAAACCAGGAAAGCCATGGAACAGGGAGACAATGCTGGTTTAATCCAGGACTATTAGAGACTGATTTCCAATGAAAGTAAATGCAGGAAAAAATGCTAATGCAATTACTTTCCTTTGGAAAAATGCAGTCAAAGTGAAATAGCATATCTTCATTTTCCATAGTATTTTTATGTACAACAGTTAATAATATTGGAAAGCTAAATATTGGATGGTAAGAATATGCAGATTTTATAGTACAGGAGAAACCCTGCATAACGTAGAGACCTTGTTTCTACGTTCTGTACTTCTGAAGATAAGGTCTACCCACCTGCAACACAAGATTTGCTTGTGCCTTGCAACTTAAACATGAGCTGTGTAAGCTCTGTTATAATTCTGAAGCCCTTTATGTGTGCCCATTTCCTACAGAAGACACAGATTTATGGAAGATCAAATATTGTAAGAACCAACAGCCTTAAATTCATTATTTTAATGAACTATAAATGAATTGTCATCACTTTTGCATAGTTTAGAGGTCAGAAGAGAGATCTGATGAGTCAGTAAATCTGCTGCATAGCACAGGAAACTTTGAAACCATCAGGCCCATTTCAAACCTCCAGATATGTAGAAAATTCAAGCTCCCATGCAGCCCTCCAGGGAACCAAGTGAACCAGGGATCCTAGTCATGGTTTCAGCAATAACTGAATAATGGTAACAAAGCTAAATCAATTGGCTTTGACTGATTTTGAAGTCAGTAATTTTCTATGTTTATAGTGTTGAATGAAAAAGATGAATGCACATGGGAATGTGAACAGACTAATACAAATCATTTACATTGAAAATATCTTTTCAGCAGAAAAATTTCAAAGCATAGGTATTTCATCCTGGCAAGATCTTCATGGAAACAAATAACATAACTCACCTGTGAGACTGCTGGGCTTGCAATAAAATATTAACTGACTTTTCCAGCAGTTCATGCAATCTGTTGTCATAGAAGGATGCTTCACTTTAAAAACTTAAGCATCTGCAGTCACATGCTTTTTTTTAAGACACAGAGAGAACAGTGCTACAGTGCACATCAAAGGCTCATTTGCATGCAGTACCTCATTATTTTACATCTGCTGAGGCCTCCAAAGTTTTGCCTACTGTGTATAAGAAAGATTCAGCCCTTGGAAAGTTTCTTACTAGGTCTGTGAAAAGAAATATTCTCAGATACACACCCTTTGGAAATAAATGAGGAGTGTAAACATGATCTACCTTGAAAGACAGATGAAGGTCTTAGTCAAATTTTCTAAGGGTTGATAGCAAGGAATTTTTAAGAAGAAAACCTTTTATTTAAAATTTACATGACAAATTACATTATGAAATACATGTTCTGTCTTTCTCTTTAGTGATCCTAAATCTCGAAATTTTGGTTAAAAAGCCCCCAGTGTTAATACAAAATTTCACTGGCAATTAACCTCCGACTGATGTATCTGCATCAGTCAATCTCATAAGACAGGGTGAATCAGAAAAGGTAAGACATATTTTCTCTAACAGACTGACTTTAGCATTTCCTCCCAAATCATAGAGTGTAATGGATTCAGTCTGGTGAAGTCTCCTTCTGAGTCAACACTCACAGTTAAAAAATGCCACTCACTGGTTTACACGTGGTCACTGCGCAGGCTCGGACAGGGATGAAGCAGATGCTTTGAAGGCTGGGAAAGTAGAAAACTGCACCCAACATAATTAAATTTGGGACCTGACAAGGGGTCCTGGCTTTGACTTGAGAGTGTGTGAACTGTGGCTTGGGACAGCATAGGACAATAGGCACAAAGATGGACAATTTCCCGAAAAAGGAGGTGGGTGGCACCAAGGGCTCAGCCTGGCAAATTCACACAGACAAGCCTGAGGCTGTGGCTCATACAGGTCAGCAGCTGGGGCAGAGGCAGATCTCACAGATTTTCCAGAGACAAAAGGGCAGTGAAGAAAGGAGCAGTGAAGTACCTGCCCTAGGAAATACTCACACAGCAGACATCCTCACTTGGACAATAACATATTTCTAGGAACAATATCCTTGTGAACAATATCCACATTCTCCAAGGAATGTGATCCTTGGAGAAAAGTAACTGAGCTCTGCTCCCTGTTCATTTCCTTTAATTTTAACTTGTATTCTATACATTTCCTCTGACTGGTCTCCTCCCTGGAGAGCAAAGTTCACTTTCCTCACAAAGGCTTTCAAAAACAAAAATTGTATCTTTATACAAAATAGAAGCTACAGACATGACTCTCCAAGGTTTTTATACCCTTGGTGCAATAGAGAGTTTTGACAGTATACGTATCTTTTTCATTATGTAATTCCTTCACTGTCCTATTTTTTTCCCAAAACATAGGCCAATTCTGAAAGAACAATGTCAACAACAGTCTTGAATTCTGTCTGCTTCTAAGATAATGAACCATTTGAATAAAACATAAGCATTTTAAGAAACAAACAAAAAGCAAACAAATACCCCAAACTAAAACAAACCAACAAAAAAAAGCACAGAACCCAAAAAAACCCCAAACCCCAACAAAGATATACTACAAATGTAGTAGAAAAGAAATCAGAAAATATCATCCCCAGATTCTCAGTTTAACAGCATGGAGGAAGTAAGGCTACAGGTTGTCTGAGTTACTTTTCAACCTGTGATTCTATAATTACAGGGAAAAAGCCCCACAGGAATTGAGTATTGTCATAGAGTCATCTACAGACTAAGATAATGGATGCATTAGCCAAGATGACCTAAGTGGTGGTCCATAGAGGGTATGACCTTCCCACACAGGTGGGGAGGACCTGGGACCTCACCATTGGCCTACCTTGTTGCTCCACTGCTTTTCTTAGGAGTCTACTTTGGTTTAGTAGTATTCTGACACATCTCTGCTAGGTTTGATGACCAAATCCTGAGCTGAGTGACCACTGGGAACACAGGACAGCTATGAAATACATATTCATACCAGCATCTCTCTCTCAGACACTCCTGTGTGCTTCATTAATCTACAAGCACATAAGACAAACACAACCACTGGTAAGAAGTATTTATTTGTGGCTGTGCAAAATGAATTTCTGCCCTGATGGCTCCTGGGCAGCCTCTTTTTCCCATGTCATGACAAACATCACTAGATAATCCTTGGGCTGAATAGTGGCTTTACACCTGCTGAGTCCATACATGCACTGTTCATTTGCTCAGTTTTGCGTTGTGCAGGTCAAGCTTTGAGCTTGTCCACCTGGTGTTTACAGGATCACAGAATCATAAAGTATGCTGAGTTGGAAAGGACCCACAAGGATCATCATTTAGAAAAAGCTAAGGAAGGCTTCACTGTGGCTTGATTGGTGCAGATCTGATGTCCTTATGCACTGGGCTGTGTTAAGGCTTGAGCTCCTTCAGGCAAAAGCCATGGAGCTCTCCTAATCCTGCCCTGGGGCACAGGAAAGCAGTGCAGATAGTCCAGGCTTATGAAGAGGTTCACAGCCACATTTGAATGTTGTCTCGCATGCTTGTGACACTTAAAAGCATGTTGACACCTATTTTACATGGTCAGAGTGGTTTTCTACATGGAAAGTAGCAAGGCTTGGGTCTATGCCTGAAGGTCCCAGTATGAGGCCACCTGCATGGGTTCTGAAGGGCCCATGAGACTCCCAGCCACCCTGAGCCTCTCTGCAGCAATAACTAAGGGCATGTTTCATCCCTTCTGAGACCCTTTGATTCACAGACAGTTTATAATTTAAAATGCTTTTGGAGTTTATACTGAACTGTGAAACAACAAGAGGACTGACTCAGTGGGAACCTGCCCTGTCTCTTACACCTACAGTGTAACGTGTGCAAAACAACAGAGCATGAAGGCATGTGGAAAGCAGAGGCTTTTTGGAAGAGTCTTCAAACATCACTGCAAGCCAAGGCATCAGGACATTATGCAGACACATCCCTACTGCCAGGGGGAGCAATCTCTGGACCACTCAAGTACCAAACCACCCACACTTTTTACATATCTATTTTTTCCACTCTCAAATTTTTTTTTTGGCTGATACGGCAGGCCACAGTCAATCAGGAGAACAGGGTCCTGGAAGGAAACAAGAAGCAATCCAAACCTACGGTGCAAAATGAGACAGTAGTTGCAACACAAATTTTGCATTGAATGGAATAATTCACTTTGAAATTCTGGAATAACTTTCTGAATATGAAAAGGAACAGGATTGTTGATGATCCACATATGAGTGAACCAAGCATGGGCTGAAGACTTTCTGGTTTCTATCTTGCTGCTCTGATCCATTCTCACATGAAATATTCTGACTCAAGGCCCAGCTCATGGCTAACTATACATAGATCTTCTATTATAAAAGAATAATTCCACTAAAATCCTAGTAGAGCATGGGCAGTAATAGATTCTCTACTCCTCCCTTTTCCTCAAATAAAGCTTTAACCTTAGGCTAAACAAATCTGCAAAATTGCTTCTGGAGGAATTTAATTTCCCTGTTCACTAGTTTTACTTATATTAATTAAAAGAGAGTTCTTAGTCATATCTTATTTCTCTGGGAATAAATATTCTACTATCAAACCTTTCTAAATAAAATATCATTTCCGATTTGAATAAGTTCCTCCTCCAAAATTTCCAGGTAAATTATCTAGCTATGCACATTTAATGAGTCCATCTCTTTAGTATGTAGGTATCAATCAGAAACCTAAAATCTATATAAAATTCCGTTTATTTCACCTTATCCTGAGTTTAGCAACATTCATGTATGTTCCAAGGATATAGGGGAATATTGGGGGTTTTAAGTGTATACTTTGTTCCTTGCCTTATAGAGACCTTTGCACTGCCTTTTGATTTCTAATTGCAGAGCGTGACAATCATGCCATTGGACATCTTGGATCTTCTTCACAGTCAGTCTCAGGAGTCCTAACAAGGGTAGAAAGCATCTTACAGGGAATTCAAACCTAGATTTATCATTGGGAAAAATCCCAGTTTTACATGTTTGTCCCTGGCTGTCCTTTTAGTGAGACATTCTGTTTCATGGGAAATAACTGGCCATTTTAACATGGTTTTCTTCTTCTGTAATATTTCAAAAAGGGCCAGTTAGACTATTGTTTTGTACTAATAAATAGTTTTTTACTAAAATTAGCAGTAGGACAGTACATTTGTGTGATCACACTCCGCATCTCTCCTTCTTCCCTCTTTCCTCCCTGCAGAGGTGCTACTTGGGCTTTCAGGGATATTATAAACTCAGTCCTCAGCTCTGTGTTTGGGATGTCAGTGCCCTGGGCAGAAGGGATGCCATCCCACATCATGTGATTGTGGTTGCTCTGAGATTCTGTGGATTTACATATCCTGCCAAACAGCTATTCCCATAAACATACCATGGATGATGAACTTTTATTATGGCAACATGATCAACTTGCAGAAATGCTGCCCTCCTAGTTAAATGGCTGGAGTGCTTGTTAGAGTCATCTCTCTTACTTTCTTCCCTCCAGGACAATACAGACAGAGAATTCAAACATTTATTATCCAATAGTGAGTTATTATCATAAAATATCATGAAAAGTATTGATTGAAGAAAACTAAATTTTTCTTAACATTTAATCAGGAGTTCAGGGCAGCAAAAATAATTTAATAACTATGAACTGACCGAAGAGATAATGTACATTGTATCAGTTCTCCAGCAGATACTGGTCACAAAGGTTATCTGATTGAGATTCTCTGGTGTGTATAATACAGCAGGACTCTAGTAGTCTCTGAGACAAATACAGCTGAATAATTCAAGTTGACATCTGTCTGGATGCACTATCACAACTTGTTCCTTAAATTCCTAGATGCTGGTCTAAGATGTTTGATCACATCCATGAGCAGTGAATGAACAATTCTCTCCCAAGACAGGTGTCCATTAGCAAAATGGCATGCCTCATTTGGCCTTAAGCATGGGTGACAGCTAATAAAAGCATATGAACATGTGCTATGTGTATAGATGTCATAAAGCATAATCCTCTTTGCTCTATGCAGAAGTATTTCCTATTGCCCTGATTACTGTGAGTGCTGAGAAGTATTTCAGCATGGAAAATTATGTCCTTGACATCTGTGTCCAGACTGAAAACATGCAAATATTGGAGAGTACTTTTCACAAACATCCATTTAGGAGTTATTCCGCTCCTGCGGTCTATCAGCAATAGGATCCATATAAAGACACTTCACTGACACATGCTCCCTTCCTGCCAGCTGTCGCAGTGGCTGCTGCTGGGCCCTGGCACTGAGTTAGGGCTGACAAATGGCACAAAGGCTGATTCCCCTTCCTGGTGCAAAGTTGTAGCCCAGGAAGGGCAAATTGTTACTCTGGGCTACTTTCTGAAGCAAATCATGAATGGACCATCTATCCTATAAACCACCAGGAAGGTTTCAGCATTTGTGTCCAACTTTTTCACAATGCCTGAAAAACAGATGTGAAAATTCCTTCTAATATGCTCACTGATAGGAAAGATACATTTCATTTTAAATCTTTTATGTGACAGTATGTTTCACCAAGTAGATCATAAAAATTTAAATTACTGAAGAGGGGGAGAGGAGATGCAAATGCTTCAAAGCTAACTGAGAGCTTGTACAAATCTGACTGTGCATCACACTTTTCACTTAGGCAAATGTTTTCCATCTCCCAAAGAAGAGTTATTCTGGCTAAGAAAGGCTTCAGCAGTGGACATTGCTTTCAACTGCACTTTTGCAGCACAGCTAACTGCAACAAACATGTCAAAGTTGATATCCCCATAGCATTTGAAAGCAAGCTGTCTCAAAGCAGCAACTGAGAGCTCCTGCTAGATGAGTTTTCCACAACGAAGCAAGGAATTCTTGTTTGTCTAAAGCAATACAGTGTTTTCTTCTAAGCTGGCCAAAATAACAAGCCTATGGGAATGTCTGTCTTAGATACTTAGACAGCAAAGAATTACTATTAATGCAGGACATGAGCTCAGAAAAAAAAGAAAACCATAAGAAAATGTACTTCATATCACAAAGTTGGTTTCTGCACCTGAAAGCCCCAGATAACAGCTTCTGTCTCTCAACTTTTAGATCTTCTAACAATGACCTTCAAGCACTCTTCAAATACGTCCTCAAAATAATGAAGCTCCCCAGAGACAGAGGACTACAGAAAACAAAACTATGCAGTATTCATCACAATCACTATTCTTTCACAACTTCACCGTGCTCCTTATGTTCATGCAATGCTATCACACCTTACACTTTGATTTTGCACACAGATCCTCATTGTCTTCTTGGCTTGTGCACAGCACTTACCAAAATGATAACTTCACTTACAAAGTCTGGCCAGATGAGGATTCAGCAGTGGCTTGTGTGGCTTTTGAAGACACCAAGAGGCAGCTGATGACCAGCTCCTCCAGTACTGCTTGACTGACATATAAAGGTCAGTGTTTCAAGACACAGTGCTCTTGAGCATATTGTGGACCCTCTTCCCTGTGCTGGCTTAGCATCTTGGTGTGCTTCTTTTTTCTCTTATTCTTCATTGCTCTTTTGGTTTCCTTATCCTTGGCTTAGCTTCCAGTCATCTTTCCACACTGCTGGGCCAATCACTGTCTGTCATGATGTCCAGCTGACAGAGTTGGGTAATAGAGGAAAAGGGGGAACTAAGAAATTATTTGCATTCACTTAGCAGGAAGTGGTAGAGGAAGAAGTGAGAGAAGACACTCAAGTCAGTATTCACAGAGACAGCAGGATTAGCCATTAGCTTGGGAGCAGAGGCCACTCTGCTGTGGTTACAACATGGTTACAACAGGGAGCTCACGAAAGAATAGGAAACACAGAGATCTCAGGAAGATCTCCTGTCTTGCAGCCAAAGCATGCACAGGAGGATGAGTGCTAGTGCTTGGAGCAGACCATGTGTGACATGAGGAGCTATGACTCTGATCTTCCAGCTCCTCACTGACATGGAGAGCAGAGCCAAGCAGTGGGATCCAGACAGGTGGAGAGTCTAGTGCATAAAAATTACAAAGCAGACTCCCTCTTTCCAAGAGATCAGACAGATATATAAATATATTTCCCTGAAACTGAGCACTAACCAGGCCAGAAGTTTGTTTGGAACGCAGAAAATATAACTACTGGTTTTGGGATTTGGAAGGTTTCCAAAACAGTTCTCCTAACTGGAGGCAGATGCTGCAGGCCACAGAGTTTAATAAAACAGTCCCAACCAAAGGTTTACAGCACTAAACTGCACAGTTGAGGCCAGATTAGCAATAACAGATGGGCAAAATGTAAAGCTGCACAGGCTAATTGGGTGCCCTGTTAGTGGACACTTTCCATAATCCAGGGGATTTTTGAATGACATATGTTTATCTTCTTCCCCTTCTTCGGATACTATTTCATTATACACAGTAATGAGACACCTGGCTTGGTAATTACTGGGCTGAAAATCCTTATGAGGATATTCCCCTGCTGTGTGCCAGCTTTTTCATTGGTAAAACATAGATGCTTTACCCTAATGCTTCTCTGGGTTCAACATGAGACTGGCTGTCTGAAAATCACCATGACTGGAGCTACCAGCATTTGGGAGGTACCTCAGCCTTGGGAAAGTAACTTGGAGGTCATTTTTTAGCCACAGAGGAAAGGTAGAGTGAGAAAAGGATGAAAAAAAAATGGAAATTGCTTCAGACATGTCACAGACAGTCTGGATAGAGGCACAGCAGCAGTGAGTGAGTTCACAAGACCTCAGTTACCACACTTGTTTGGAGGTTAGAAGCCAGCCTGGTGTCCTACAGCCATTTGAGTGGCCCACCTCTGCTTGGGGCAGCAACAGCACTTGAGCCACATTCCCTGAAATCCACATGCAGAGGTTGCTCCTCCAAGAAGTCTGGGGTCACTGAAGCATTGTGGTGGAGGTTTTTTATTTCTTAGTGATGCACAGATCTTTGTGTTTTCAATCCCTTTTCAAGTAAGAGACCTCATGATGGACCTTTGCAAAAGTGACTGGCATTTCCAACATTTCCAACACACATTTAAAGGGAATTTTTTGCTTTCTGTGCACAACCACCACCCCACAAAACATCAAATTGTTTTTTATGGATTTTACAAATCCATTTGTGTCCCTGTCCCTTTCCTTCTACCTTTACATATATGTTTATTGCCCCTGCTGGACACAGATCCTGCCACCTGCCCTGAGATGTATGTCAAAGCTGGAGCAGGGCAGGTCTGTACCAGTTCTTGCCTTTGAACACCTGTGGAATTTCTGGTATGGAGCTCTAGACAGGAGCTGGCTCTGGCCACAGAGACTAAGCAAAGCTCAACACTAGCTGAGTTATTGGAGACAGGCACTGAGTAATCGTGTTCTTACCTGTATAAACTGGAATCAAAAGTGAGTTATTCAGTCAGTGGAAATAAATGGATTTTTCCAGCTGGTGTGGCTGACGTGTACTGTGTATATCACATTCATATATCTTCCTTCCACCAACCAGCACCCCCTTCAATAATCAAGCTCTATAGCTATAACAATTCTAGTGACTGGAAAGAAATGTGTGTTCACAACATGAGCCAAGAGATAAATCCTGTTACAGAGCCGGCAACACATTCCATGCATTACATGTGCCAAAGGAGTAGGATTTATTCAGGTCATTTATGCTCCACTGGAGTGGAAAAAGGAAAAAAAGATAGGCTTTGCTATAATGAATTGGACTCTTTGAGTCCTGCAAAGAATAATGCCCATGCATGGGCCGACAGGGATTGCCATCCATCAAGGCAGCAAGGGGTGGCCTTGCAGGACGTGTCTGTCCAGAAGTGCACCCTTCCCTCTGCAGCTGTCTGTCCTGAGAGCCCTGCTCCTTGTGCTGCACATGCCAGAGCAGCTCCTCACACAGCCACCACCATGCTCTCCCCACCCTTCACAGGAGCACCTCTTGCTGTCTGACACACCCTGTCCCCTGTGAAAACCCTTCCTGCAGCTCCCTGCTCCTTTTGGATAGGGCGCTCTGAGGGAGTTCATTTTGCACAAGTTATTGTTCATTCTGCAAAAATGCCCAGAAGAAAGTGACCAGTGTCCCACTTGGCTATGCAGCCACAGAGCCACAAATTCCTGTAGTCTGAATAGGGCAATGAGGAGAAAAAAGGGCAGAGGAAGGGTAGCACAGCAGGCCAGAGCTATGGCTGAGACCAGATCTGGCTTCAAAGCCATCACAATTCCCTCAGACAAAGGAGGAGAAATTAATTTATAAACTTCTGGGAGTTGCTGCCTCCTCCTTCTCCTTTGTCTGTCCATGGAGCTGTGAGGTCTCAAAGCAGAAAACACCCCTTTCCCAGGATTAAGAAAACAACTAGTACATTGTAGCTAGTGCAACAACTACAGGATAACCCAATCTACATCTGCAGGCAACTGGTTGGTATCTCACAGGTACTGTAGGTAAACAGTGTAGGGGGATTATCTATCTATCTATCTATCTATCTATCTATCTATCTATCTATCTATCTATCTATCTATCCCTTTATGCATCAGCATGTTTCCTTTCTTCATCACACTTAAAATTTATTGGCACAGAGGATGGGAAGTTAAAGAAGAAGAATGGAGCAGGGAGAAAAGGGCCAAAGTTCTGTATTTGAGTTTCAGCATCAAAAAAAATAAACCCATCGGGATGTCACAGGCCACCTGTCTCTGCATGGGGAGAAGGGGGAACAAATTCACCTTTACTCCAATGGAAATAATATCAATGATGCTTTTAACCCTTACTAACTTGCACTTTATCCAGAAGACTGTGTGAAGTCAAAGCAGCCAAAAAAGTATCTTGGAATGTAGAAATGCAGGTATGGAGTTGTGTTTGTGAAGAATTCAAATGGCTCTGTACTTTTTGAAAGTGACGATTAAATTTATTTTTCTGTATTAGTATCAGTGCAGTAATACATGTGTGGATCTGAAACAACATGATCTTTAGTTTTTCATTGTGAAAGCATTTTTGACAGTGTAGATATTTCCAACTTTTGAGTAAAAACCAGCAAACTACCAGGATCGTGTATTTCAAAAAACTTCAAGCTGCACAGGAAGCCATCAGTTATGTAATTGCCATTCAATCTGTTGACTCTACATCTGCATTGTCACAGGGAGGAAGAAACAGGAACTATTACAGTGTGATTAAAATGGTAATGAAAAAATCTAGGAAGGGAGAGTGCCTTTGAAAGACTGAAGGAAAAGTTCACGCAGCTCCTGAGTGCCTGGTAGCACTAAGCTTCTTGGTCTTTTTAGATTGAGGCAAGTTTCCCATATCGTCATAACACAAGAGGTCCCGAGGAGGATAGTTGAACATACCAGGTTCCACTAGGCACAGAAAATGTTTAAATTCTTCAGCTGATGAACTAGACCAGATCTCAGCTGTCTTGTTTTCCCATCATCTCATCACTTGTCCTTGGTCTGGCCAAGAGAAATGAACAGGAGATATATGGTATCATAGATGTGAATGGGATGGGGGACTGTGGAAAAATTCCTTTTCTCTGTCATTCTCTTGGAATGTCTAAAAATGACAGGCTTTGAGATGACATAGCACAATCTCTGAGGCACAGGATGCAGAAGAATAGTAGGTGTCAGAGGATCAGCAAAGGAAGGATGAAGTATATGGTAGCACAGAATTTGGAGTGGACTGTGGGGTCACTGACTCTAGCTGGCAGCAGTCTTTGCAGGCTACCTAATATAAAGTCAGTCCTTACACAAGCACAATCCATCGTGAAATGCTGAAGGATGCTTCTGTTGGAAAGAAAATATATCCTAGTGTCCACTTGCCCTTGCAATCAGAAAGACACCCATTATTCTGTCTGATCTCACTCACAGCCATGTAGGTTTCTGTTTGTTCATACAAATCTTCCCTACTACTGCCTCTAAGAAATATCAGTCCTAAGGTTGTTTTGTGAAAAAGAACTTACTGTGACATCATCTGTTACTGCAAGTTTCATTTTATGTTATTTCATCCTTCCCTCCATGTGTCCAGTCATTTTCTTATTCAGAACAGGATTTTTTGTTTTGTTGTGTTTTGTTTTAATTTAACGTGTCATGGTTATATTCATGTCTAATTGATGGGGGATATGTATGTTTAAGCTGTGCTTTCCCTTTTTTTTAAATGGGTGTGCTGTGAGTTTTTGCTTTCAGGGAAGATGTTTGAAAGCAAAATGGTGTAAGAGGAAGAGGGATTAACACAATGGGATACACAATTTCAGGGTGGAAAATGCAGTTGTGTATTGCATATGGAGGCATACATTGAACTGCAGCTTAGGTTCAAATATTAGTAAAAAATATATCTGCTTACATATATATGCACTCCAGAATCAACAGTTTCAGGGAGACAATTAGGTAAACTGTTCAGAAACACAAGAGATTTGAAATGTTGTAATTTCTTTCTAAAGAGAATTGGAATTCAGCTTCAACATGGAATCTGCAAAACAACACAAAAGGCAAACTGATTCATATTTTGCGGTTGTATGCTTATCCCTAAGAGATTAAATAATACACAAAACAATAAATGGTAAAAATAATTAGAGCAGATATTATGCATATTTTTGTATATCCTTATATTTTTGCCTCCTTAAAATCAATAGGAAAAGCAGAACATGAGCCTGAAGCCAGGGTACAGCAGTGGTTCCAGTATAGTTGGCAGAATCCAGCTGCACTGCTGGAGCAGATGGCCCAATATAAACAAAATAGTTGTCAGTGTCTTCAGATAGATAGATCTGACTAAGCAGTCACTGATATTTGGTGGTTTTTTCACAGCCTCTCTCCAAACCATGTTAAAATTATAAATATGCCACTGGTGAAGTAACTGCTCTGTTCTCTATTCAGTCCCAGGCATAATGGCTTTTGTAGCAATCCACATCTCTTTCCCATAGCATCCTGAAGAATACAAAAAGCTGAGAACATGCACAGGCTGGGAGGAGATACCTGAAGCTTTCCACAGCTAACTTGTGTCCAGGCCTATATCCCACCTAGCAGTTCAAGGTCCACTCTTAGCGTGGGTGTCTCCACTGGCTGGGGTAACTAAGAAACATCAATGTCATTAAGCAGACCCCTAAAAGGAGTGATATTCATGCTTTGAAATCTCCACTGTGGAGAAGTAGGTTTTCTTCAGGAAAACCCGATAACAGGATTGATAGCGAAACACCACAGTTTCTCCTCTGCCATATTCTCTATGCATACATTATCTAGACAAACCATCCCAGAAACAGGAGACTAACACTGTTAATCAGTCTAGCATATTAAATATTCTTGATGCTTTGGGGGGAATGGGGGAAGTCAAATGTAATTGTCCTGAGCAGAATGCATTTCCATAACAATGAAATCTCAAAATCAGCCCTCTGTTCATTTTAGCAAAGGAAAATTAGCATACCCCTAGATATTTTGGGTCAGTGGGGATACCATTACAACCTTCTGAATCTGTGAGAGCCATTTTGAGCTGTATTGTTTTATGATGACTCTGTCACTGCAATGTGACAAAATGGCACAGGTTTTAGTTCAGACCAGTAGATGGGGATTAATCAAGCTGTTATTCTTGCTGTTGCATACCACCAGTGGAGGCTTTTAACTAACCAGCTGAGAGACTTATGACTGTGGAAATTGGTTTTTTGCATATTCATTAAGAAGGAGAATTGTTCCCCCTTAGCAGAGCAATCTGTATGAGAGCAGAGGACCAAAACTTCCAGCAGAGTCAGGCGAACAGCCTGGTTACAACTGAGCCTCATCTCTGGCAGTGGGAAAGAGAATCTGAATGCCCTGGGAATCTGGACTAGTCTGTAAATAAGAGGGGATTTTCCCTGCAGACAAAACCCCTGCGGAGTTTAAAGGGATAGCAGGAAGCACTACATTTTCTCCTGAAGCCATATAAAAATTAGGTAAAAATAGAAAAATCTGCTGCATGCTCCCCTCACTGCAACATGAGACTGTTACCTCTGCATCTGGAGAGAACAGATTTAGAAGAGGTACAAAACCTCCTATTGTCTTTATCAATCTCTGGGTGAAAACACTGACATTGAGGGAAGAAACTTTGAGCTGCTGCTGGGAGTTTGTGATTGGTTTGAAGGATAGAAGAAGCAGCGCCTGGATCTCTAAATGAGAGAGCCTGGTAGACACAGTCTGGGCATCTGAAACTATCACCTGAGATAGTTACCTTCACAACTGGCCAAGAAACAGTCATCATCAAAACACAGGTCAAACCATCATGAAGTACATCTGACAGGTCAGACTGATATTGGGAGCTGTGCCCCAAATCAGTTTGTGTCACTTGACTGCCCAGAGGTCCCAAACACTGCCTCCTAGCACTGGCATGGTCACCTGCTTTGTAGGTATAAAATTGGTTGGGACAACTGCCACTTTATACTTAAATCCAAACATGACCCTTGAGATGCTCAGACAGATGGACTTTTTGTGGTGTTTTTGCAGCCTCCTCTGATGAGCTGCAATGCCATGTGCTACACATGCCTATAAAACACCATGGTCCTGGGTGAGGCGTGCACAGAAACACATACCCCAGACTCTGCACAGTGTGTAGAAAACTGCTGAATTCAGAGATAATTGATGGAGACAAGTTTAGTGCATTTGGTAGGTTTATATTTTTCTAAGTCATGGCTCAGACTGGGCCTTGACAGTCTATTCTTCAATGTCAAACCCCTGAGGAGTATTATTTCCAGAAATGTTTAATGACTATTTAATAACAGCTGCATAAAATATCTCTGATCATATTTTAATATTCTCAATGACAGAATTGTTCAGTGATTAAGTATTTTATGATTATAAAAAATATATCACTCCTTTTCCAGAGAGCTGTCCTTAAAAGCAAACCCTGGCCATGCAGCATGACCCTGTCATCCCAGCTGAAAGGACAGTCCAGGTATGAAATGCATGAATCAGAAGAAGAATCAAGGGAAATGCTTTGCTTGTTAATAGGAACTCACAGTGGCAGAACTTGTGACTGGCTTTTTAGAAAGGCTGAAAAACCCTATCACTTAAGTATTTGCAAGTGGGCAGGTAAATAAAAGATATTAGCAATGAAATTCCTTGCTTGAAGGCACCAGCTGGTCAGCAGTAGGATGCTAGGCAAGAATTTATCTTCCGATGGCTGCCTGAAGAGCTCAGAGCAGATGCTAACATGTTACTGGAGTGCTTGGTCTTTCCCTGAAACAAAAGTTGCTGCCCAGAGGTTGGATACAGCTGTGCAGGGGATTTTCACACCCCAGCTGCATCCAACCTCTGCCTCATGAATAGCCAAGGCAAAGTGGGCACAGCAGGTGCTACCAGAACCTGCCTGAGCTTGCAAAAGGCACTTGGGGCTCCCCTTTGTGTCTGCAGTGTTGCTGCTCTCCTCAGCTCAGTCTGGCTGCCTTTCCCTTTGCTTTTGGTTTAGGAGCCAAAGCCCATTAACACCTTGTGGCAATGTCTTCCCCCAACCCCGGGGTTAAGCCATAACTCTCAGTTAGGGCTGTGATGGCTGCATCCAGTACACTCTGGAATCTGGGGAGCAGATGTCAACAGGAGAGCTGAGGGTGGTCTGCAATGGTGACCCTAACATCTTGCTGGTATGCAACTATCAGTCAGTGTCCTTTCTCCATAGGCAGTGGACAGACCAGGCCCACTGAGCAATCCTACATGGCAGCAGGCTGTATGCCAAATCTCCCCTTGAGCAGGGACATCGAGGTTATTCCTCAGTGTTTAGAGAATCATTATAGCATCAGATACTAAACTTGAGCAACTTAAGCATGTTAAACTTCAAAATCTTAGCTGCGTGATATAAAAGTTGTGCATATATAATCCTTAAGATTTAAACTGTGGACTAAGCTGGGACTAGGATTGAAGCTAGATTCTTCTCTGAAAAGGAGTTTAGAATAGTTTAGTTACACAGGGGGTCCTTTCTGAGCCCCACAACTCAACAGGACGATCTTCCTGATAGTTATTACTCTGCATTCAGTTAATAACCAAGTTTATCTTGCCATCAAATCTTGTAAAACCACTGTTGCATTTACCATTGAGCATTTTTAAGTCACTGGTTTAGATCAATAAACAATATCATGGCTTCCCTTGTACAAGTGAGGTGCTTGACTCCATTTGTTAACCCAGGAGTTAACTTGCCTTGGGAGAAATGTCCGCTAAGTCCTCATGAACCAAGCCATTTGTTAATGTGGATATGATGCTAGTCAGGAATTTCCTACTGCAGAAGGTCTTACTTTTCTTTACCCAGATATCATCTGGAGCCAGTTGGTGGCACCTCCCTGCCCCTGGTCTCAGACAGGCCTGGGTATCACTGCCAGTCATATATCCCATTTTTTACAGTGGCTTTTGGGGTCCACACTACTCACAGGGATATCTGTAATAACCCTAAATTGTCTCTGGTCCCAAACAGGACTGCAGGTCAAGCGTGCTAGGAGATTGCATGCTACAGCCTTCAGGCAGGTGAAAGAAATACTTTAAAACAAGTGAAATATATGCATCTGTATATGCATGAAATAAAATATGAAGAGAAAACTTATGTTATGGCTTTACAGCATTTACACGTTTATAGGACCATTAAATGCCAGTTTCTTGGAAATAGATTACTGGCCCAGTTGACTCAAATTCTTGGTTTCCATAATTTATTACAAGTTTCAACAGTTGTCACTCTTCTAAAGATGAGGTGGCTTTGATCTGGGGAAGCAAAATACATTCTTAAAGCACTTTGCATTCCTAAAGGGAATTGAAATAATCCTAGACCCTGTTACATTTCCATTTTTAACTAAATTAGTGACCCTGTTAAAATGTGCAGCAATTAGACTTTTCTTTGCAAATAGACATAGTTCCAGAAGGAATCTTTTTTTCAATGTATCTATCCTCATCACTATCTGAAAACCTTTTTCTCTACATTACTTACATGAGCATTGGGCTTCACCAGTCTGAGACCTTTGAAGTGCAGCTACCTCTGAGGAAAAACAACTTTAAACTCTATTCTGTCCATTGCAGAGTATCAATATGGAAGAAAATTCTGCTGAGTGTCTTGAAGATTTATGCCTGTTCTTTCAAGAATTTTTACAGGCTATGTCTTTTTGGATGTCCTAAAGCTGTCTGTAAAAGAACAATCCATGGCAACCTAAAGGCATCAGTTTATCTGCTGCTCTCTAAAAGGGAGCAGTGTCTCTTTATAATTCCAGCATTTACAGTAAATCTAAGCTTATGTGTTGCCCTGCATTTTCTTGCTTTCAAGTGTTTGAATCTTTGCAGCCTGATTCTCACACTGTTTCATGTAAACTATATGTATTTTTAGAAATTATCTTGTGTTTTGCATAGTTGTTCTCTGAGAGAGAGAACTTGACTGATGGTCAGAGTGACCAATGGAGTCATGAGGTTGTAACCTTCTTGGGCCAATCCTGGCCTTCTATAAAAAAGTGTATATAAGTGATGGAGTCAGAAAAATAAAGACACTTTCCATGTCTGAAACCTGCTGCTGCCTGCTGTCCTCTGTGAGGGTCCACACCCACGTCGCAATGTGTGACCCCTCTAAGTGAGGGGACCACACTTATGTACAACAACGTTTCTAAATTCATTTTTTATGTATTGATGATTTTACTTTTACCAAAGGAAAGTGAAGAACTCCCTGCAACTAAAATATTCCTTTGAGAGGTGTGACTTTAGTACAAGTTGTATATCAGTTCCAGAGTATTTACTTTCTGTTCAGTGAGTGAGTGACATGACTGATGCAACTCATGTAATTCAGACTTCTTGGTGTGTTGGAGGAAGTAACAGGGCATAGAATTCTCTCCTTTTCTGTGTATGGAGATGCTTGGTCAGTCATCTGCACGGGAAAGTTATCGTTCTATGGATTCTTATAACACCTTGATCTATCATCCTTTTCTAATACCTGGCTGACAGCTTACACTTAACAAGCCTTACAAGGCAATATTGAAATGAGTCTGGCTGCTGCCTCTTCCTTTGAACAGCATCACACCACTGAACCAGTGTGGCTCAGCCTTGCCAGGTAGCTAAGCCCCAGGCAGTCACTGTCTCAGCCTTTACCTGTGGATGCAGGAGGTAACTGGAAGGGTAAAAGGGAGTGTGCTGCTTTGCTCTGGGGTAGAGGTTATTTTATTTATAGTAGCTTGTATTGGGCTGTGTTTTGGATTTGTGCTGGAAACAGTAATGATAACTGAGAGATGTTATCATATTGGCCAAGGCCTTTTCTGCATGTAAAGAGGCATGAAGTTTGGATTTGGGAGGGGACAGAGCTGGGACAGCTTGACCCCAGCTGACCCAAGGGACATTCCAGACCACATGGCATGATGCTCAGCACAGAAAGCTGGGGGGAGGAGAAGCAAAGGGATGCACATCTAGAGGGATGGAGTTTGTTTTCCCAAGTCACTGCTATGTGTAACAGATCCCTGCTGTCCTACGGATGGGTGAACACCTGCCTGCTCATGGGAAGTGGGGAACTAATTCCTCTTTTTGCTTTGCTTGTGTACATGGCTTTTGCTTTAGCTATTAAGTTGTCATTACCATGACCTATGAGGTTTTTTAGTAAATTTACTGTCTTGAATCCATTTTCAAATTCTCAGTGGAATGATCATAAAATCATAGAATGGTTTGGGGCAGAAAGGACCATTCATCTAATCCAATCCCCTGGCATGGAAAAAAACATTTTCTACTAGATCAACTTGCTCTGAGCCCCATTCAATCTGGCCTTGGGCAATTTCAGGGATGCTGCACCTTTTCTGGGTAACCTGTTTCAGTGCCTCATCACCCTCATCATAAAAAATTTCTTATTTTCATTCTAAATCTTCTTGTTTCAAGTAGCTGTTAAAGCTATTGCCCCTTTTCCTGTTAGGCCCTAGTAAAAGACCTCCTTCCATCGGTCTTCTCATAAGCCCCCTTTATATATTGGAAGGCCACAATAAGGTCTATCCAGAGCCTTCTCTTCTCCAGGCTGAACAACCCCAGAGATGGCAGCTTTTCACCCATGCCACAGAAAATGGGGTACAATGGTATCTTTGCAGGTAGAGACATTACAGTCTCACACAGAGAAGCAAAATGAATGGGCTGAGTGTTTTATCTTACAAAGAAAGACAGGCACACTTGTTCCTGTGGAGAGCCTAGTCCTGAGATCCCTACATAAGGATGGTCTTTTCTTCTACCTCAGCCCTAGTCTTATGCTAGAAAAGACTGCCCAGCCTCCCCTGTAGGCATACCATGGGATTTTTCCAGGCAGCACACCCCTTAATGTCTGCTTCAAACCCACGTCAAGACCTCTGCATACAGCCAGTCTATGCCCAGCATCAGCTGCATGAGGTACACAAACACGCAAGGAGGTAATAGCTCTACTGTTGCTTCCTTGAGGCACTGAGAAGTACGTCATGATCTCCTTTGGGATACGTTGTGAGAACAGAAAGAGCATTTTTGAGCAGTTATTTGTGATCCAGCCCTCCATGGGCTTGTTTGCATGGGAGACACATGGCTATTTTGAAAGGAGTCTGAAAGGGATTTATTTATTCCTGTGGTCTCTGAAAGGTTATCGTCTGCATCGAGCTGCAGAGGATTTGTCCTGTCATGTCTGAATAAAAACACAGCTCCTAAACCTGCATGACTTCAATAACCTTAGTGAAACCCTGTTGGCTTTGATGGAACAAGTGGACATGACATCAGATGCCATGGATTTGCTTGTCATCTCCATTGTAGCTCCACTTTGGGATGCTTGCTGGGCTGCAGAAATCTGTCACGTACTAATCTGTTTGGGATGTCAAGGAAGCCAGAGCTGAAGCCTTGATGTATGAATCTTCTGTGCTGATAACTCTCTGCTGAGCTTTGATGAATGCATAAAGAGTTGGCAGATGAGTGGGGTTTTTGATTAACTGTGCTAGTCTATGCACACTCAAGCTTCAGTGAGATTGTATATTGTCAGTCTGCTGTCTCTTGTGTGCTGAATTCTCATTCAAGCTTTGTATTTAACAGAACATTTTGATTTCTCTTTCACTATGGAGTTTAAAATGAAGTTCAAATCAGGTACAATTTACAGCATTATAAAGACTGGGTAATAATTTCTGTCTCTGTAACTAGCTTTAAGATGGAACTACCTTTCATGTTTATAACTTCTCATATTCACATTTACATTAATGCATTTTCCTTAACAAGATGAAAATATTTCTCCACCAAGCACATCCATCTGGAGTTGGGTTCATGAATATTTTTTCCCAGGTGTCAAATTCCTCAATTTCTGAAAAAAAAAAAGAAGTTAACTTATGTTTTTTGAAGGGCAACTTGGATCTAACTGAATCATTCAGACACAGATAAAACCTTAAAAATTACTAGGAAGATCCAAATTTATATTGCAACATACATCCTGAGCAAGACAAACAAACATACAGAGAATTGTGTATTTCAAACCTGTAAGAGAAGAGAAATGGTGCACCCTGTTTTTCTTGTAATAATGCTGCTTCCTAAAGCAGTGCCTAGACAGCCACCAAGATGGGGAACAACTATGGTCATCATGGACAAACATTACCGGTAATGCCATTTCTGTCCTGTTTCGCTTGTGGAATAAAAGCAAAGTGAGGCTGTAGTAACACGAATAGACAGACACACAATGTAAGAAGGATAGAAAGCTACTAGAAAACATCCAAAGAAGGTCGGTGAACATGGTGAAGGGTCTGGAGGGGAAGCCATACAAGAAGGACATGAAGTCACTTGATGTGCTCAGCTTGGAGAAGATGAAACTGAGAGGAAACCTCATTGTAGTTACAACTTCCTCCTGAGGGGAAGAGGAGGGGCAGGCACTGATCTCTTCCCTGTGGTGACCAGTGACAGGACCTGAGGGAATGGCCTGAAGCTGTATAAGGGGAAGTTTAGGTTAGATGGCAGGAAATGTTCTTTATCCAGAGGGGTGGCTGGGCCTTGGAACAGAGTCCCCAGGGACGTAGTCATGGCACCAAGCCTGCTTGAGGTCAGGAAGCATTGGGACAATATTCTCAGACACCTGGTGTGATTCTTGTGGTTGTCTTGAGCAGGGCCAGGAGTCTGACTTTGATAACCCTTGTGAGTCCTTTCCAGCTAAGGGTATTCTAAGACTCTATCATTCTGTGATAATACAAACGAAGTCAACATTGCAAGGTGCAAATATGGCCCCAGGGTGCCTTGACATGATTTTTGTTTGTCATTTTCTTGTCCTAAATATTTAACATGTTCTTATAGCTCTTGGTTTTAATCAAGTTTTCATTCAGTCAGTATGTCAGACTATCTGGTGCAAATCATTCTGGCCTATTTTCCTGCTTCAAATTAGCTGGAGTGTATCTCAATACACTGGGACAAAACTTCTCATAGCCAACATCAGATCTCATTTTTGCAGCACATCTGTGTTGACTATAGGACTAATCTTATATCCTGTGTTGACTATACTGACTAATCCAGTTTTCAGCAATGCAGATGAGGCCATACCCGGTCTCTGACCTATGAGCTTGTACCTCTTCATACTTGATCTCACCTTGTCACTATGATGGCAGTAAAGCATTTGCCTGATGAAGAATTATATGGCTTCATCTGCTGTATTCTTCTGTACTGTCCCTTGCTACTATCCATTTTTTCCAAAGAAATCACTATGGAGAATTAACCCAGAATGTGCATTATTTAATAATTATTGTATATTACAATTATTCAGTAATTTTAATACATTGTCTCACTGCTCTATCTTGAAACTTTTCTGCCATTGCCAGCTATTTTGTAGGAAGACATCTCTTTTAATTATCCTCTAATTTATTACTTTAGCTCTGTTAAACAGAATACAAAATCTAATTCAATGTACCATAAAAGTTCACAATAGAACAATTTATTGAGGTAAGTCATCTCCATTGTATGAAACTCCTGAAAAGGAAGAGACAAGGGAGGAGTATCAGGCACTCGGTTTTCCTGCCATGTTTTGCATTCCTCAGTGCACAAGTTTCAGAGAATCCTCTCAGCCTCTTTTAATTCATTTTCATTATGATGGCCAATGGTGGCACTTACTGCCTCAACCCTTTCCTGTGCCCTTTACTGTTTCTAAGCCATGCAGGACTCAAAATTCCCAGTCTGGATTTGCTACCGGGGTTTTGCAGCTTGCATGGCTCTGTAGCCTGATATATTGACAATGTTTAAATGTTTTTATTGCCTCTGTATATCCTGTCAGCTGTTCTTCCAGCAAAAAAGCCCAAGAGGTCTTTAGGAAGAATTGGTCACAACTGACAGGTTTTGAAAACACAATTTTCACTGTCCTTTATGGGAATGGTGCCATTTACAGCTATTTCAGGCAGAGTGCCCCTCTGTGCCAAACAGAACCAGGAGAAACCAATGAAGTGTGTGGCTGAAGTGTTTCTTCTATTGCTTTGGGGACCTCACAAGTTCTGAGTTAGACATGAGGAATAAAAGGAAAAAAATTCCAAAGCCAGTTCGTTTCATCTGTGTTTGGATGGCATTAAAAGGTCTGTTCCCTACTACCAGAGCTCGGTATGCATGACCTGTTTGCTCTGAACAAGTCATCCCATCTCTACTGAAAGGAGTGTGAACCATTGAATAGTACAGAAAAGCCAGTGAAAAAAGGAAAAGGAGGAAAAATCTCACATATTTTGAGTTACAAAAGATCTACTTGTTCGCTTCTTTTGAACACAATGGGACATTTCCATACACCAGTCTTCAGTGACTTTTAAGTTGTCTTTAAAAGTGACCGAGTGCACTTCAGAGTGCAGCCTCCTGTTTTTCATCCAGCAAGGAGTGCACCTGTCCAAGCTGGCTGCCATGAGCAGCCAGCTTCTCCAGGAGAATGCTGTCTGAGGTCGTGTTAAAAGGTTTACTGAAGTCCAGGTAGACGGAATCCACAGCCTTCTGTCATCCACTGAGGGTGTCACCTGGTCACATAAAGAGATCAGGCTGGTCAAGCAGGACGTGCCTTTCATAAACCTGTGATGGCTGGGCCTGATCCCCTGTTTGTCCTGCATGTGCTGACTGTTGGGACTCCAGATTATCTGTTCCACGACCTCCCCAGCACTGAGATCAGGCTGACAGGAGTTCTTGTTCCCTGGATCGTCTGATGGTACAGCCCACCCGCCTTTGGATGGTTCCTTCCATCTATTTTACAAACTAATTTCAGCAAAGGATGAAAGGACTGCTATGTTTTTTACTTTTTATTATTTTTTTTTAAAAAGGCCTGCAAAATAGAGGTGAGCAAAGCCCAGCGTTCCACGACAGCTGGTGCCAAAGGCAGCTGCCCTGCCACCCCTCCCAGGTGGTGTGGGGAACTGGGGCAAGGCTCTCGGGACCTAGAGCTACACCAGGATTTTAGATCACATCTTGACAGATGAGGATGACTTGCCAGGCCAAGTGAAAGACATATCTGGTCCCTCTTTAGATCAGATAACTTAGTTGGGAAACACTCAAATGCCAATGAGTAATTCTGTGTAGAGAAAAATACCCTGGTATTATTCCCAAGTAAACCTGTGTCAACACTTCAGCAAAAACCTAGGAGACCTGGGGTTTGCTGACTACCAAACCCTCATGAAATCCTTAAGAGCACAAGACAGGATTTTTCGTAAGGTTCATAACTCCAGAGGATTAATGAGCCTGAGGTATTTCCAAAGTCCTGCTCAAAATTATCAAAATATCATATCCCATATTATGAATTCTGAAGGAAAATATTGGTGTCTGTGGTTTCAGATTGTTTTCTGTACTTTGTACTGTGGGCATCAGCTATTTTAGTAACTGAATTTGAAATTTTTTGTAGTCTTCTTGCTTGTCTGACAATGCATCTCTTCTATACTTCTGTTAGAGCATCCAGAAAAAAACCCGAAATATTGCAGCAATCTGTAGGAACCCAATAGCATAAAAATGCAGGGCACATGCTCTAAGACAGTGACTGCACCTTATCTCCTGTCATAGGTCTGAACTGCTCGTGTTATTATAGTCTGGGAGAGGAACTTCCGGTGCCACATTTTTTGGAGTTATAAGCTGGCAGACAGTTTATCCAGAAGGAATCTAAAATTGTAGCCATGTTTTTGGAGTAAAGGCTACAGTATGTACATTGAAAGTGGCCAGACTCTGAAAACTAAATTTTATAATGGCAGGAATGGGTCTCCGTAGTTGACAAAAAATGCATTCATGTATCTTGGATTAAACCAAATCCTTGTTTACAAAACAAATTAATTGTCTTGACATAAAATTGTAGTATTAACTGTTTGAAGACATTTTATTTTGTGATTGGATATTTTTTTAGCGAAACTGAATTAGATTAATCTCAGATGTATCCTTTAATTTATTTTGGTATCTTTTGTTGGTTTCGGTATTTAATTTAGGCTGGTATTCTTTCAGATATGGAGGAATATGTTCAAATTTCAAAACTGAAAATTCCTATGTATTGAGGGATAAAAACTTCTGTATTGCAGCAATCCTAGAGGGACATCTAAAGTGTTAAAACCTTTTTTTAATCTCTTATTTAGGACTGGTTTCAATGTACTTTCCTTCTCAAAAGTCATGTTCTAATGAATCATAATTTTCCAAAGGAAAAAGAAATCAGTATAAATTTCTTAACAGGCCCACAAAAAAAACCCCAACCAGTAGTTTTTGCTGTTCAACACAGCCATGGTCTCCACTGCACAGAATTGTTTAAAGTCAAATTAACTCAGTGAGACATTTCACCAGTTGATGTGAACCAGCACAACTTCCCTGAAGAAAACAGAGATGTGTTGACTTAGAGCTGCTCAGAGTGTCCATGTAAATTTCCCGAGTTTTCCACAGCACTATTCCTTTTGATGGTTTATATTAATGACACTGCCCCAGACTGGTCTTCAAGGTGGTCATAATGGAATATAGGTAACAAATAACTTCTGTCATATCACAGAATAGTCTGAGTCTGAGTTGGAAGGGACCCACAAAGGACCCTCATATCAAACCCTGAGCTGGATGTGGGGGTCAAACCCACAATTTTGGCATTATTTGCACCATGCTCCAACCAACTGAGCTGATCATATAAGATCTACTGTAAAATCTCACTCAGATTAAACAACCCACACAATGGATCCAACTCCTTTTCCTCCACTCTCTCCAGCAACATTCAGTAGCAGATGCTTTGAGCTGAGTGCAAAGATAGTCCTTCAACAGATGTATCACTCCCTTCTTGGCTTTCCAAGAAAATCACCCCAAGGCTCTTCCTATACTTTGCAAATGTCCTCCATAATGTTAAAAATAGTAACAGGCTGAGATAAAAGTGGTTTTGCAATTTTGAAAGAAAATATAGTTCCTGCCTGTTCTTATTCTCTGTTAATCCATTTCTGTTCTGTTAAAAGTTTGGAGCCTGGCAGCAGTGGGAAGGGGTGTTTTCCTGCTCTGGGCAGGTGAAACCTTTGGGGAACAGAGGGGACCTTCCACCTTGGAAACAACTACACCTTTGCAGTTCAAGGGACCTTCTGGAGAATAGAACAAAGGTAAAAAACTCCAAAAACCCAGAGTGTGAGGAGCCTGCTACACCTTCCACTACTTGCAACTGGTACTGTTGCAAAATAATTAAGAATTATTTTTTCTTTTATCTTGACAACTTCTTCAGAGAAATATTTTTTTTTCTGCAAAACACCTACCTCTGAAGTAGTTCCATCTGTAGGTGGGAAAGAAATGGGATCTATTTTAAAATAACTTTAAAATGAAAAGATAAATTCAAATTTGTAAAGATTTATTTAAATTTAATGTTCCTTTAAATTAAAATGGGAAGAATAAGTACGTGTTTGCTTAATGGATCTTGGCTTAACTCTCATCACTTAATGAAAGGAGATGGGCAACCCTTCACATTATACTTATCTTGTTCATGAAGAAGCACTGGGAGAGTGCTGTTCAACAGGACAGGAAAACTGTGAGAAGCAATTTAATATAGTATATAGATATTGAATAAAATTTAAAAAAATTACATGGTGTTACCTGAAACTTTGTCACCCCCTGATCATTAAAAAAGAAGGAAAAATATAGTTCAGAATTCAGAAAAACTTTTAAAAATCAGTTGAAGATTGCTGGATGGAAAATAACTTTTTTTTTTCCAATCAGCAGACTCTGAAAGGCTGTGATTGTTTGGTTCAGGAGGAAAATATTAAGAGGGGATATCATAAACATGTACAAAGTAAAGAATATTGAAAAAAAAATCCAGTTTTCAAAAGTATGTCTTGGACCCAAAATTTCAAACAACTCGAAGAAGGTTTATACATACACACATATGCATCACAGGAACATTCAGGGATATACTGGGTAACACATGTTTTCCTGGAAAGGGAATGAAATCTGCCCTTCAGAAAAACGAAGAAAACCTTTCGTTTGTATGAAAGAGAAGGAAATATACACACCTTTACCTTACTGATGGTTGCAGTGTGCATTTTGAGATTTCTAAAGTTCTGTGTGATTTTTGTTATTGAGTTTCTGTAATGGTTCATCCCTACCTACACCCCTTTCCTTAATCCCTGTCCTTATCTCCTCAATAGGCCTTTCCCTCCCCATTGTACCCCCCCAATAGCCCTCTCCCAGTCTATTGTACCTTCTATTGTATCTTATCCATTGACACTTGAGTACCCTGGCTGAGCCAGGTGGCTCAACCAAGGCTTCAGGTTTCCCCACACCCCTTTTGCCCCAAAATGGCAATGTCAATCCCCCCTGTACCTAAATCACTCCCCCTCATTTCCATCAGTAACGCCCCTGTACTTAAGGGGAGGTAAGAGCCAAAAATAGACACTCATGCTTTCACTCTCTCTGACACCTGGGCCTTCACCCTGATTAAACACTTTCCTAATTACCACCAGCGTGAGATGCTCCTTCTTCCAAGCAAAGTCACATCTTTGCCTGAAATCTGGACCCAAAGGAACAACTCCTTTATATGGCATCTGAAGAGCAGAGCTAGCCAGGAGACAAGCTCGGAAGAGCCATAACTGGTTTTGCCTATTGCTGGGTGAATTTTTTTTCTTTTTCCCCAACTATTTGTAGTGACAGCATACTAGATCACTTGACATGGAGTCCTGATCTCAACCAGCAATTTTCACCTTCCATTCATGATGGCAACACCCAGTCAGATGCTAAATTTGACTCATCTTTGCATTATTCCACTGCACAAATATGTTCTGGATTACAAGGCATACAATTCTTCATCAAGTTGATAGATTTTCAGTGTTGACTACCCTTCAGGGCAGCTGGTATGATGCCAGTGGGTGTCTGGCTCTTCAGTCTGCAATTGCTTCACATTCCAGCAGTGAAGCGCTCCAAAATTCCTCAATAAGCATGGCAAATCCATTATTTGGGATTCTTCAATAATTTTTAGGTTTTTTACCCCTTAATTTTTAGCTTTCATTTTATTTAATTTTGTTCTGTTCAACTTTCTATTGCTTAGGAAATTGCCGTGTTTCTCTTGCTTTTTTGAAATCTGCATCAGCTTTCTACTACCTCAGTTTAGGCTGGTTTCTAGCTTCACCAGTCTGGACCTTTTAATTTCCATCCAGTGAAAGACAATTAATTCAATAATAGTAGAATGAGACACATTTCAAACATCTAGCTTAAGCTGTTTAAAAATGAAATTTACAGGGATTAGTTACATTGGCATCACAGATACGGGACAGGGTAATTTTGACTTGCTTGTTGCAAAACAAATTTCACATGTCATCAGTTCACTCCTAGAAGCACCTTTGTGCTAGGAAATGATCAGCTTGAAACTTTCAGGTCTATTTCTTATTACTTCAGGAGCTGACCAAGAAGTGCAGTCAGGATACTTTGATTTGTATTAATTCCTGTCATTCTGCTGTTCCTGCTCCAGGCAATCCCTAGAAGCAGGTGTGATACAGTCTATTCTTTGATATGAACTGGATCATAATTGCCAAGATATGATAAAAACTCTTCCTTCTCTCCTAACACCTATTTCAGTGAAGTTTTTCCTTATTTTATCTACCTTAATGGCCAATCAAATATCAGACAAGTTAGAGGAAGGATGGGAAGGAAGAAGGAAGGCAGGAAGGAAGGCAAGAAGGAAGGCAGGCAGGCAGGCAGGAAGGAAGGAAGGAAGGAAGGAAAGAAGGAAGGAAGGATAAACTAAAAATTGGCTGATTACCTCTTTGTTACCTTTCAGGATGATCAATCATGCAGCATCTAAGAGAGAGGCATAAAGGTTACAGAGGTTAAGAGATGACCGAGCCTTGGGCACGGCATGTCTGAATGTAGTAAAAGCAGTAAAATTAATGCAGACTGCTCCTTAAAGAAGTATGGCATTGTCCTGAAGAGCCACAGCAAATATTCTGGCCTGGGATTCTTGCCTTGATAAAGATCAAGTAGGAAACTGAGACCCTCAGCTATTGTAAAATGGCACAACACTACTCATTCTGTGCCTCTATTTCTCTCTCTCTCTCATTTTTTTCTTGTTACACAGCTTGGTTCCTTTCCCCCAACTTTTCCCACATTGTGCAAATCCCTGTATACTGTATCAAATTATTTTTCTGACTCCATCAATAAATTTAGCCTTTTTTAAAGGCTAAAAAATAATTTCTTTAAAACCTGACTTACAAAGCATCCCTGTTGATCTTCCTTGTTTTTAAGATACTTGAGCATCAAATTTTTTTTGTTTACAATTTCAGTAGGCTTTACATAGAAGAAAGCCTTTATGGAAGACTGTTTAAAAAAAGATAATTTTTTCTTCCCCTAGAACCACAGTCCACTTAAATGATAGGTTAGACATTTATATTGACCAGTGAGGCAACATTGTGCAGGAGTTCCTTGAGTTTCTTAAGGACTCCTGGATGAGGACCTAATAACTTACTTCTTACAAACATTTTCTGTTTCTTCTAAAACGTTTTATTTTGACAGGTCAGTTTAAGATGATTCCTTAAGGCTCATCCCTTATTTAAAAAAACACACACTGCAATGTCAGTATGGGAACCACACCCAGGTTCTCCGAAATTAATTTTGGTGCAAAGAATTTAGGTTTCTGTTGTGGTGTTACCTTTCCTGAGTACTCTTTTTTGCACTTCATCTAATAACCCAGTTCTCCCCTTGGCAGGCACCTTGCTTCTGAAGTGTTCAGAACATTTATTTTTTATTTTATGCCTTAAGTGAGGTTCCTCTAAATTGTTTTTGGCTTGCTCTATTATGGTTTAATATTTCATTCATCCATTTATTCTGTGAACTGCTTCATTTTCCATTGACTAACCCCCTGAACCTGCGATAGCTTATGAGGCAACAGTAAAATTGAAGGACTTGCAGGTCATTTCTGTATGGAGCAGAAAGTAGAAAGAGCAGAATGACATTATTTTTTTACTGTAATTTATACATTGTGCTTGAAATGATGAACATGTAACTAATCTACCAGACAGAGGGACAGAATATTTCAGGTTGGAAGGGACTCCAGGAGGTCCCCAACAGCAGGGTCGGCTCTGAGGTCAGAATGGATTGCTCAGGGTCTTATCCAGTTCAATTTTCAATACTTCCAAGCATGGTGACTGGACAACCTCTCTGGGAAACCTATGCCTGACTGTCCTCAGGGAGAGAATATTTTCCCCTGTATGCAGTTATAACACCTTGCCCCCTGTTCTCCTGCCATGAAGTTTGATAACCTCCATGTTATGGCAATGGCAAACTGCCAGTAAGTCCCTCTCCACAAAAGCTACCTCTTATCCAGGCTGAAGAAGGCCACTTCCTTAAGCCTTTTCCCATAAGTCATGTGCTCCAGCCCCTTGACCATCTTGGTGAACTGTCTCAAGTTTTCCAATGTCTTGTTTGGACTCTGTCCAATATGTCTGAGTCTCCCCTGGGGAGCCCAGCACTGGGCCCAGAATGCCAGGCCTGTGTTGCCAGCACTGTGCAGGGAAGGATCCTCAGCCTGCTGGCTACACTTTGCTCTACTGCAGAGGAAGAGGCTGCTGGCCTTCCTTGCTGCAAGGACACCCTTCTCCTCACTGCTCCTTCTTCCTATGCAGACCCTGAAGATGTACAGAACTAGCTGCAAATGGGCCTGAGTGGTCAGTCCATCAGTGCCTTTTCCACTCGTGCAAATGAAGTGTCTTGAAGGAAGGAGAAATTCACCTGCTGAATCACTTACCACAACTGACCAGAAGGAATTTTTTTTTTTTAAGATGTAGCTGCTTATTCAGCACTGCTGTAAGAAGTTTCCTTTGGAATGTACTGTTGGTGCAATGTTGTATAGACTATAAATTGTCTTTACATTACAAACCCACCTCAGTCCCCTGTGCCAGGCTCTCACCAGGGTCTAGTACACAGTACCACCTAGTGGGAAATGCTGATATGACCGTGCCCATCCCAGAAATGCTCTGAAGACGTTGTCATTTCTTCCCGAGCTCAGTAGGTAAAGTGTATGAAAATCCTCTTAGGCATGGCAACAGTGCCATGTGGGATTGCATGAGGAGAACTCACCTTGCCAGGGGCTGAGACGAGTGAGACAGCTCTGACAATGAAATTGCCTCTCTGAAACATTTCATAAGCATGATTACTAATTACTTTTTCCAAGGCTGATCTGTTAATAAGAATCCATATTTGCTGCTCTGAAAAATTAAGTGGATCTAACATTGGGGGAAAATGATGAACAGTATATCTAAAGACTTCTTCTAAAGAGAGCTGGGGCAGCTTGCTGTCTCCTGAGATGAAAAGGCAGAATTCTGACACTTCTGTAGAAGCTGCTCCCAGTTAGGGTACACAGATCTGACATCCACCTGGGACATCTGCTTACTGCAGTTCAGGCAACTTCCTTTACAGGATCACCCAGCAGGAATGAACACCAGACAGGGTATTTACACTGCCCTCAAATGACACGTGCTCTCAGCTAATTTATGTGTTGGACAAAACACTGCAATGCAGACAGCTTTCACGCGGAAAAAGCAGAATTGCAGCATATCATAACACAGGGTGAATGCCCAAATTCTTGCATTGACTAGCCTGTCATACCTATACACTCATTCTAGAACTAGCCTGAGCAAAGATCTCTGGATATTCTATTGTGATTACTTATGTGCTACAGTTAAGCCAAAATAATTCAACTTTAAAATAAAAGGAAATAACCACCTCCATTTCCATAAAGATCATATCCTAAAAACTTTTCCTGAGGCACACTGTAGCCCATATTAATAGTAATTGATGTGAAGCTCTTCAAAGAAGTAACACTGATTTTGCTCCTTGATTTTCTAAAACAGGCCAGTGAAAAGTCTGTTTGCACCAAACATACAGAAAGTGAAAAAAACCCTTTGCTTATCTTAGATAAAGGTCATGTGAACCAGGAGGAACTCTAGATCTTAAAGACTGGGAGTTCTTAAAACACATTCATTAGGTGAGCTCTGCTGTAAGAGCTTCAGTATCTGAAATAAAAAAGCGGATTCAGGAGATGGGGCTGAATTATGCAGCCTCACCTGCTGCAGGTGAAGGAGGATGGCCTCTCAGGTAGATGGGTGTCCAGAGAAGCTTCTGATCTGTGAAGAACTCCAGTGCACTGCTGAAACTGCACACCTTCAAAAGGAGAACACAGCATAAAAATTGAGACTGAGCTTGTTTTCTCAAGAGTGACCCACTTTATTGGTCTTCAGACTCTCCCACATCTAGTTTCTCATTCACACCTTTTGTTTTCAATAGATTAAGAATGTAAAAATTAAAGGGAGTTAAAAATGTCTATGTAAAACATCATATTGAAATTTCTAGTCCTGGTAAAGGCTGCACATTTTTATCATGGTAACCAATATTAAGTATAATTTATGCAAACCCATTTTTGTTGTTGAAAGACAGTCTATCAGTTTAAGAACTCATATAATTCGTATTTGATGCTTTTGAGCATGGAGTTCAGGTTATTCCCCCTTCAGCTCTAACAATGATAGGGGACAAACTACTGCTGTTCTGAGTATTCGTCTCTGAAAGCTGAAATAAAGAAACAGAGGGGAAAGACAATTTGCATCACCAGTTCTATTTATACTCAGCATAACTTGCATAACATGCCTTCCACTGCAGCATTTGGATTTTAGTGAAACTCTAAAAATTTTCTGGGAAAAAATCCCAAGTCAACTTGATTTAGCACTAAAATATGTGAGGTATTCTATCAACATCATAGTCTTGTTTCTGAAAGGCTGTTTAGCCCAAATAGCAAAAAGTGAGTCTGACTTTTCAACAAACATGTATTCCTTTGTTTGGGCACACAGCACACTCTGTGTCAGTGGACTTGCAGTGAATTTGCTAAATGCACCAAACAGCACGTCTTCCAACAGATGACACCACCAATATCTACCAGAAACTTGACTGCTGTAAGGTGTAAAAGGAAGACACTGTTCCTTTTCAAATTTAAAATAAATGCATTTGTAAAAAAAATTGTTTGTATTTTAAAGACATTCAGATATTACTGCATAATCATTATTTTCAAAGGTTTTGTTATTCTTTTATGGGTTTTTCACTTTGCATTTTGTCACTTTGATTTCTGTTGATAACAATTTGCACTTACTGAAGATTTGCCTTTCTCAAGTCTTCAAAAGAGTGTTTACAAAGCAGTAATGTGTGTTTTCTAAGATGACTTTTACATCTCTTTTCAGACTTACAAGTTCCTATACCCTTGAAACTGAACAGCAGAACAGACTCTTTCAAACCCTAGTCAGACCACTAAGGCATTTCTGATGTTTTTATTTCTTATGTCTCCTGATTCATACTTCTCAATGGTCTATGCATGTGATACAGCTGCACTTTGGTGATAATAAAAACTCTAGAGTTCTGTTCTTACTGCCAAAAATATAATTCCTATGATCTAGAGCAGCAGTTACCTATAGTATCTTTCATTTAGATTACAACATTGGGTAGAAAGAATGCACATTACACAATGCAAACATACAATGCGTATCACATGGAACACATGGAAAGTAATTTCTTTTTCCATTTTAGGTCACCTGGGAGCCATCTAACACATTAGGGTTATAACTCCAATTATGAGAAGAAAAAAAATAGTGAATCACTTGAACAAAATTTAGTATCAAACATACTGCTTAATACACTGCAAGTGTAATATAGAGCTTCCATGGTTTGGGGTTCTTTTTGTTATGATAATATTACATAATTAAAAGTCAACTAGATTTCAAGCTAAAAATTAGCTTGACATTTAAATCAGTTTTTTGTCCTGTTCTGAAAAAAAAATAAAGACATCAAAGACATCTCAGAAGAGAGAGCCCTTCACATCTGTAACAAAGATCAGCCTCAGTGGGCACCTACAGGACCTCTGTCCAAATAAAAATGGAACTCAAGACTCCAGTTATAGTAAACATTAAGAAGATTGGGGTTTTTTTGTATCACTCAGGGAAGGTCTTAGAAAGTGCAGAAGTAAACAGACAGTTCTAGTAATGCGAAGGGGTTCTAAACTGAGAGGACAACCAAACAAAATGAGATTTAATCAAGTTGACAAAGAGAAGGCTCTCACAGAAATGCATGGATGCACACCTCTGACAACAAAATTCCTGATGCTGTGAGCTGAGAAATATTCCACATTTCTAAATCTGTGGCAGTAGTGGATGATAGAAGAGGTTACAAACCTCCAGAGATAGGCCAGTTCTGAAGGGTTAGGACACAGACAAGTCACTAGTAAGAAAATGAATCAGTTCCTGACCTGAAATAGAAATAAGATGTGGTAGGTCTGCAGCAGTCTCTTTTGTATCTGTTCTTTGTGATAGGATCAATATGTATATAAGTAGAATCAGTAAGACAAAATATTCAGCAATACTCGAAAGGAGAGACTTTAAATAATAATCATATTTCTCTTGGCAATATGGAAAGCATTTTGAAACTTACAATGAGGAGAGAAAAAAAATTAAAACAAAACATGGAAATCCCCAGAATATTCTACTACTAATGATTCATTTTGGGATTTCTGCCACTCACTAAAGTAGACTTTTATTTCCCATTACAAACAAGATGGGTCTTCAAAGCCACCTACTATGTCTCTGGTCTTTATTTTCTGTGCAAGGTAGATTAAAAGAAGATGTATTATTTTCCAGACATCTTTGTCCTAACAGGACAGCTGAGTATCTGTATTTCTCTACCTGCCCACAAAAGAGAAGCTGGAATTCTTAACAGACAGTATACAGACCCCTCAGTTTGATATATATAAGAGCTGAAATTCAGTCTAGGTTATGAAAATATTGGATCCAAAAGGGAAAGCAGCAGCATGTTCTTTACATGTACCTGTGGGAATTAAAAGTATGCCCTCTGCAAAACTTTTCATCTTGAAGAAAGTCTAGTATGATGGAGTATTTTCTCTGGACAAGTCACCCTCTAAATCCTCACAGAGCTTGTACACAGATTAACGCAACTGCTTCTGTTTTGATGAAGATTTTGTCATTTTTTCCCCAAAATTTTCCTCAGAGATAATTTTTCCAAATTTGCTACCCTTTTACCCTTCAGTGAATCAGAGTGAAATACATAAAGGAAGATAAGGCAATTATCTGAAAAGTATTAAGTAAGCCTATTTTGCTCTTAGAGAGGATTCAATTTTAAAAATGTATGTTCAATTGTATCAAATTATTTTAGGATGGCTTTTAATTAGAAGAACAACTAAATGGGAAACTTTCCAAATAGAGACAAAAGACCAAGTTTAAGGCATGAACAATAGAGAGAAGAAGAGAGAAAAAATATTTTCTTCAGGAAGTTGACCTGGAGATGGGGCCAATCTTTTCTCTGCTTTCCTTCTCTCTCCCTCAAACCATCAATGAAAAACATCAGGAATGTGAAATACAGTCTAAATTTAAAGACTATTTCAAAATTAATATAAAATCTATCAGATATATCAGAGCCAAAGCATCTATTTTGTTTTCCAAGCAAACCAAGAGAGTGCTTTGCCTTTGGCTTATAAAAATACCTTCATGAGGTGTGTAATTCCACTTAAAAATTAGACACTTTCAATTGATATGTTGAGACATCAGTAATGCTGTTTCCTGCTGGATTTTAGTTTATTGTCTAATTACACTCCAGTGCTATGACAGCATCCCAACACAAAGAAAGAGTGAAATCAAACTATTATATCCCTCTGTTTTTCATTTACCAACTGGATGGAAATCTCCCCCCTTTTTTTTTTTCTTTTTGTCTAAGGAATTGTTTGGCTGTTGCAGGCCTTTATGTGCACATTTTTACTGGAACTTAGTACAGTTTCCTAATTCTTTTTTCAAGTAACTTCTGGATAATACCCATGATAGTAATCTAACTTTGTAACTCCACAGGAATTTGTAACTCCACATGAAGTTCAGCAAAGTCCTATTATTTACTACCTATATAAAGAAATATAATTACAAGTAAAACATCATTAAGAGACTGAAACATTTATCCTGATTCTTATCTTCAAGTAAAACATTAAAATTCAGTTACAAAAATTAAGTTTTTAAATTTTATTTTATTAAATATCAGATGCATAGGAATAACAGTACTAAAAGGATAATGAAAACAAAGATTGAAGAAAAAATGCTGACTTTGAATTTTATTCAATATTCCTGAGCAAACCAGAAGAGATTTAAACAACTTCAAGAAAGATATACAGCACATTACAATCTAGAGAAACAATCTAAAACATTACAATCTAAATGAACAGCTTGCTGAATAGTGCCATGTTAATTTTTACAATATCCCTTAAAGATACACTTAAGTTCTGTCAAGTAGTATTATTCGAATACATCTTAAAAAAATAAACAGGAATTAATAAACCACTTCTTTAAAAATATAAAAGCAATGAATCTAAAGTTTTCTTTTAGTAAGTAAGAAATTAGATGTTCAAATGTCTCTTAACTTCACAAGTTAATGCAGTTTCAGATTACTGATTTTTTAAAAATAAAGCAGCACCACATTGAATCCACTGGTCTTGGTTTCCTCCACAAGGTACATCAATATTTGTCACCACACGGTCTCTCTCCACACTAGTGTAGACTGGTAAAGATATGCATTCCTCTGGAGAATATGGACCATATGCATCCTGTCAACAAGTAAGCACTTAGTTACCATGTAAAAAGACAGCAAAATATGAGAAAGCAATAATCTCCACTGATATGGTATCTAAAGTTAAGATACAGTTTGGACACTGCAGCCTTGGACAAGAAAGTCTTCACTCAGGACGCTTCATTCTCTCTTAAGGAGAAGGATTATTACCAATGAAGCAAAGACTTCAGAAAAATTGCTCACTCCATAACTCCAACACCAGGAAGTAAGTAACAGGGGTGATCCCATGAACTACATATAAAAATCTTCATTCAGCTAAAACCCTCCCAAAAATTAGACATCCAAAGGGTCTGTAAACCAGAGAGGGAAGAGCTGATCAGTTTCCTGGAGGGAGAAAGCTGCTCAGGAGTCCCTGTGAGTAGTGTAGGAAGCAGCTATCCTGGGCAGGCTGGAGTGCTGTGGTGCCTGTGTCCTGGCAGACCCTACTGCCCCCTCCATCCCTGCAGCAAACCTTGCCCTCCTGGCTGTGCCACAGCCCCTGGTGTGATATGAGATACCTGCATACATCATACTGCAAGAACTACAATCCCAAAAATCTTACCCCACATGTTCCAGGCTGCTTTACTGAACTGCTCCTCTCTGCTGTCTGTACTACAAACTGCCTTGGATGCAGTTTCCTCCTAGGGCTTTGCATGGGCATTGTCCATATGTGTGACCACAGAACTGATCTCAAAGACTCTGTCTAGACTTCCTACAGCACTTAATTTCAAATCATGATGTATTTAGTTACCGCAAATAGTTCAGGGTTTGATTCTACTGATATACATTAAGCATGTTTTCCGTCACACTCAAAATGTCCCTTCCTGTCAACAGGAAAATGTCAGATTTTCAAGTACCAAACAACAAAGCAGAACACTTGTCAAAAAAGAATTTAACATAAAAATTAGTGTCATTTTAACTCAAATCACATCAAATGTGAGTTAGTGATGCTCCAGTATTAGAAAATAACTAAAAACAGGAAAAAGGAAACATGGAAACAATAACTGTCTGAAGCACTTTGCTTTGCATGTGAAGTGTAAAGCCATTACTGAAGAATTTTGTTGTTCCTTTTGAAAATCAACTTCCCCTGTCTTTTGGACAACAGTGTTTTAATCCTTGCAGAAGAACTATGTGTGATAATATTTGTATAAAGTAACTTAATAAGCAGGAACTCAGTTGTTCTCAGAAGGACTGTACTTATCCCATTTATCCCTCGGTTAACACTACTGAAGAAGACAAAATGCTGGCCAGACTGCGAGTAAAATGTTAATCAGAGAATTTAAGTTTTGCCAAAAGTGGGAGCCAGAAGCTGGCCATTTTGCCTTCAAAGACCTGATTTTACACTTTTTAGGGACAAAATATCTGTTCTTGTGCCTTTCTCAATCCCACCAATGTTTTAAGGAATCACATTACTGGAGAGTTAAAGCCATTTTATGGAAGTCTTTTTGAGTCACAAATCCTTATGTTCTTGGCATAAGTACAGTCCAAAAGTTCTTTTTGTCAGACTGCCTCACAGTTCCATTCCCTTTAGTGACACCCTTCACAGCATGGGATCTATCAGCGGATTAAAACTGGAAAGGACCTTCACAGTCTAATGATAATAAGCATAATGTTCATAGCTCAAAATATTCTGTTTAGAGAGCACTGCACGATATTAAGGGGATTCTCTCAGAGAAATCCTATAGACTACATTAAGTTTTGTTGACAATTACTTCAAAGCATTACATTATACATATACTTTTGCTCACTAGATTTCAAAAGAAGCATTTATGGATAAAAGAAAACAAATTCTAAACCTAAGAATTCTAAGACAATATGTTCAATTTTATGCACTCTTCTCCTAAGGAGAGGTGATGAAATTAAGGGAAATGCATGACACTCAATTCTGCTTTGGTTTCTGAGCACAGTATTTGATTATAGTCAATTTTTACGGTGATTGTAAAACAACTCAAGGGTAGACCGATCCAGAAAAACTCTCCTTAGAGACACTTCGCATTTAAAATCTGGGCAGTTGACAAGTTATGACCTGTGTTTTATAAGAACTGTATTTTTTTCCAAAACAGAGATGTCAGTTGCTATCAATTCCAAATATAAGTACATTTGAAAAAGTTTAATTCATTGATTATTGAAGTATCTCATTTTTTACTTTATAGATAAAATCTCTCTGCTGATTTCACATATAATTTTTGGATCCTACCTTTGGAGTTAAAAAAATACTCTTATTCAGAAAAATACTAAAAGATCTGTTTTACGTCAAACACAAATTGAATGTCTCTCAGAACAATGGGAGGACTACTTAGAATTCTCATTTAAAATGTGTTTCCATTTTTTATTACCATGGAAAATCACACATATTACCATCGTCCACCATCCACCACTGAGCCAATATATTAGAATGTCTGGCAATTCTGTATTTATCCCATGTACCACTTCTCAAGTAAATTAGAAATCTGTTTATTTATCTGAAAAAACCAAACCCTGTAAATACTGAAAAACTGAAAAGACTTTCACTGGTCAACTTTGTAAGAGGTTTTGTGATGTTTTCTTTTTTTAATCCTTTTTTTTAAAAAATTTCAGTATTTTCCTTCCTAAACAAGCTGGGAAAAATGGTGTAGAGGGTGGCTAACATTTACTTCTGCGTTCAAGGTCTAAATCTGTCGACCTTTATCCTTCTAATGCTGTACTATAATATAATGCTATATTTCCCCTGCTGAAAATAATGAGAGAAAAAGCAGCTGGGATACAGCAGTGTGTTAGCAATGGAGCTCCTTGCACAACATCTATCACAAAATACAGTGATTATCATAGTGGTCTAGGCTGTCTCTAGAGTCACACCTGGACAGATTTATCCCAGCTATCTTCTGGTGAAATGGGCTTTCTAAATGTAGGTGGGATGAATTCTGTAATAAGCAATTTTTCAGTTAAAAGACACATCCTTGAATACATTCTATGTGACTTTTTGCCTTATTTATCAGCGATTGCTATGACAATTGGAGCGCAGAAGCAGTAACAGTTTTTACTGTTTGGATTACTTTGCTTTCATCTCAAAATCTGCAAGTGCTGGCATTTTTTTAAATTAGTTTAGGTAGGAGAAAGGCTTTCTTTGCTTACAGCTCACATCATATTCTCTATTTTTTTATTGCCACTGCATTTTACTTTGATATTTAAAATGCAGAGAAAATATATTCCAGGAATGAACTCCCAAACTCATGTATACTAAATACATGTTTGAAAATATGCTAATATTTCTAAAAGAAAAAAAGATATGACTGAAATAAAGCCATTGCCTTCATCTAAGCAATATAAGCTAAAGAATATTAACAAAATTACAATAAGTTTCTGTTTCAAATAAAGTAAGTAACTGTTTTTCCTAGTAAAGACTGGGATTTTTATTTTGAAACGAAAGGAAAACAGGTCAGCAACATCATACTGAAAAGCTACTACACAGAAAAAAATCAAATTATGGGTCTTGAAAGTTTAGGGCTTTTAATAATTTAATACCTGTGGAATCCAGGCCATGTAACAAGGGAGAACAGATGACACGCTGGGAGAATCATGCAGATTTTCTGAAAGTCGATTTCCATCGAAACAACAGCCTTCCAGTTGTAAGCCACTGATCTGCCATGGAAATATAAAATACTCAAACATAAATAACAGACTTAAAATGTCAATAATGATTACACTGTGCTTTAATAAATGATGAACCTTTTCACTGTGACCAAATTTTTAAGTAACAGGAAATTAATTACTGTTATGTTCTTTGCGAGAATAGGAAACATGATTTAAAAGCAAGCTCTGGACCACACTTCACTGTGAACTTCCTCTGATTTGGATTCACATTCTTTGAAATGTCGGAGAAAAATACCTGTAAATGTAATCAATTATGAAACTGCAGTCGCCTGGCATTAGATTAATGGAATTATGATAGCAACAGCCAAGTTCACAATCATTACAATGTCTAGAAGAAGAGAAGAACAATCACTGCAATAAGCATGACTTCCTGCTTGGAAGTCTGAGCACAGCTTTCAAAGAATGGAATGTGCAACTACACAGCTTCAGCAGAGGCAAACAGAATATACTGAAATAATATAAGCAAAATTTTTATTTAACAAACTCGAGATTTCTTAGATATATTGTTGTTTGGCAAAAAATTAAATAAGAATCACAGATGCTTTTTTAAGTAACTATGCAATGCTTCATTTGCAACATGTTTCAATTATTTTCTTTTAATCAATTTCAGCCTCTGAATTATATGTTCTGTTTTATATTCTCTAAAGTTAGTGACACCTATTCTGGATTCCTTTTTAAAAAATCCAGTATTTGTTGATCATTTTATTTTCCCCAGTACAAATACTACTAGTTTAATGATAATAATAATAGTAATAGTCTTGTTGGCCTGCTGAAGTAAGAACTTCAGTTTTAATAGTAATAAAAAATAATTCAATAATAACTTTCATGCAACTTTTCAAAAGGCTAACTCTCCAGCTGCAGCAGATCTTTAACAGAAGCTACAATCTGAAAATCATCTGTCTGCTATAATATCATACTAAAGCTCTGAATTAAATTTATCATACTGAGGCTGGCTTTCATCAAATGGAAGGTTTATAAAGCAGTGCTGGAATTAAGAAACACAATGATGCTGGAAATTGGATGAGTGATCACATAAGCAAAATAGAGAATAATGTTACTTTCTAATATATCTTCTCTTGCAAGAAATTTTGAAACATCTATCAGATTGCAAAAAGTGGTTAAAGTATGATGTTATAATGAAGATCAGTATCATAGAAGATATAATGGATATAATTTCCTTAGGTAATTTTAGTGTTCTAAAATTATTTATTTGACATGAGAAGATGGAATTAAACAGTAACACAATGGGGTTTATTGTCATGCTTGAAAAGCAATGCCTTCTTCCCCAGTGTTAGGGGTTTTTCATTAATAATATATTAACTGTAAACTAGTAAAATTACATTTTGCATTTGAATATCTAATTATTCTTTTGATTATGCACAGGCATTAAACTCTTCAAGAATTTCCTTCTTTAAGCTTGTATTTCTATTTTAACGCTGAGCTGGGGACTCTTCCTTACAATGCATAAGATGCAGATGTACATATGCTAATATGAAAAAAAATTGTTATAAAACATGGAATTTAAAAAAGATACAGAACAAAGCTGTGCCCTTGAACAGACAGTGACCAGAGAAGTGACAATGTTCTTTGGAGCAATCTGTGCTTCATACAGACTAGGACTTACAGTGAAACCATCAAATAACCTGAACCAAAACAACCCCAAATAGAAATTTCAGAGTAGACTTTTTGTCTAACTTTCACACAAATTTTAGAAAGATTCATCTCCTATGCTATTGTTTCTGTCCTTCTTGCTTTCTGCAGGGAATATTTTTAGGGACCATAGTTTAATAAATAATATTGGTAAAGTTATTGCATGAAGATTGGTCTGATGAAGAGGTTTTAAAGTTTGTTGCTAGGGTATTCAAAAGTCTGGCCATCCTGAACGTCTCTGAAAGAAATTTCTATTGAAATGGGTCACCTACTGAAAAAAATTTTTACTGTATATTTCTTCTTTTGATATTGGCAGTCCCTTTGACATTACAGTTATGTAAAATAATACCATTTGATCTCCTGGAGAACTTCAAGCAATGGTAGAAACTCCTTTGAAGATTAAGACCAAATTTTTACTTTCATTCAATATTAAAAGACATTAAGGAAGAAAACCCAACAATACTTGGGCAATACACTTTCCAATACCATTTGGCTGAGTACACCCATAGCCGTGTTTTCATTTCTATAATAAACAGTATAGAGAAATTACAAGTACTATGAAAGATATTAATTCCGCAGCACCTTTAATATTATCATAGTATCTTTGAAACTTAGCAGAGAGTAATGGCAGAAGTTAAACATAATTTTTAATTCTTACAAAGAATTTGGCAGTTCACAGCTATTGGTACTAGTTTTGGTTCAAAAGTTATTTTTACCCATTCCAGACTATGTTTCTTTAAATTACCTTTGTAGAAAGTGTGCTGATACCATGGTCCAAAGCACGTCTGTTTCCAAATTTCAAATTCTCTGCAACAGATTTTCCCTTACTAATTAATGCCATAATTTTCCGTAACATGATGCAAAGTACAGCAGACTTTGGGAAGTCATATTTTCACTTCATTACCTCTACAGGCCTCCATCATTAATTTATTGATATTTAAGGATAGAGGTGTACTGTAAAAAAATACCTCTCAGGATTCCTTATAACAATACATCATCAGTTACTAAGACTATAGTTTTGATATTAATACTCACATTGTATATTTGATACTTTCAAATTTTTTTTATTTTTCACTAGGTATATTAAGTTCTACCCAAGGTCATATTATTTCTACCCATTAAGTCTCTTGCCATGTTTCTTCCTTTCTTTCACTCTTTTCTACAATATAGAAAATGGAATGCCAGAAGGAATGACTTTCTGCTTTCGTACAACAGCACAATCAGTGCACAAAGCAAACAGAAGAGACGGATTTGCATATCAATATGTGATTATAGTGCAATAGCCATACATTTTCAGCACCTTTTGTTAAAGCAATCCAGAGTGATTTCAAAGAAGGTGAAATTTCCTACAGATTGATTCTAAGTGATATTGAAGAAGGTGTAATTTTATACAGATTGATTCTAAATCAAATATTCATCACATCCTACTAGAGGAGATCCACTCCACATCATACATCTAAGCCATCATCTGAATTAACAATGATAATTTAACATCTGATTTGATAATTCATATACGACTAAGGTGTGTTCTTGGCCTCATTGAGTATTCCTCTGCCTACTTTGTAGTTTCACTGACAAGTTCAAGCACTGAATGCTTCTAACTTACAGATGATCACAGGGTAAATTATTTGTATTTTTAGGCATAAGAAGATCAACTATCTGCAATTGCTGAAGCTTGATGCCATTTTTTAAAATCACGGCAAGACTGAGAAAGCATTTTCATCATACAGATCATAAAGAGATCTCCTTCTTCTTTTCCTTATCACAGAACAAATTCTAAGCCATCAAAACCTTTTAAAACTAAAAGTAAGAAAAAAATCTTGAAGAACATGTCTTCAAAACCACGTCTGACAGTTTTAAGAATGTTATATCAAGTATGTGTGAGTGACTTATCACGTTTAAATTCACCTGCATTGCTACTTTAAAATGTCCTTCAACAGAGACATTCTATTAGGCTTTTAAATATTTGTTGATTCAGGGACTTGAGCACAACTCTCCCAGACCCTGAAACAGAGTCCCCCAACTCTGTGAGTACAGAATCCAGTCTCTTGGTGGAGTTAGTTACATAAAGTGAAATAACTCCATTAGCATCAATGAAGACTGATAAACCTCAGAATAGCTATACCATGGTGTGGTTCCTGTAGGGCAGTCTGGTAAACTACGATTTCTGATTTAGGTGGGATAAAACAAGGTCCCAGCTATCTCACCACAGTATGTGTTTAAGGATTTATCTATTCTGCTGATTGATTTTATTTTTTTTTGAGAGTTCCCACTCAGAATAGCTTCCCATTCAACAAGGTTAGCCTGAATTCTTGAAACTGCAGATACAACATTTACTTTACCAGTATTAAAATTCATACTGCTCAGGTGAACCAACATTAATGTACAATCCAGATGATCCTTATCAAACAAGACACATTTTAGAGAATGATTTTTCTGGATTGATGACACTTTTATGCTCTAGTTATAGACCCTACGGTATACAGCTTTACTCCTGGGAAAGTTTCTCCTCAGTTCTCCATAAGCATGAGGAAGGACTCATGGTAGCAAAATCTAAATATTCAGCATTGCAAAGGGCTCCAAATCCTTTCTGTTCATCAAAGATTAAAATGAGCAGTGAAATCACTAGTGATTTCTTACTAATAGAGAATGAATGAGTATTTATCTTACAGAGGAAAAGATAATATTCAAATCAAGTGAAGAAACTTGACAGGATTCTTACATTTTGTGAAAAATAGCCACTCAGCTACCTGCTTGTACTATTCTCAGGGCAGAGAATTTCCTCTTAAACAAAATTCCCTTTTGATTTCCAATCCCTCTTAGAACATGACACAATCTTGTAAAGCAATAGATGATACTTGTTAACCTTTTTGCCTATACATGATATAGACTGCTAACAGTGTACTTTAAATAGTACTGCCAAAAATTTACCACATAAATTCTCAGACAGTAATACATCTAAAATTCAATCAGAAGTTTAATAAAAACTGATACAAAACGCTTTCCTCTCATTCTTTATTTGCCAAGCAGCTACTTCAATCCGGCAACTGTAAAATATTGTGATTTTTTTTAATATATGAATCTACTAAAATGATGTTATTTAGGAGTTGAGGTACATTACTTCCAACGTTTTTCAAAAATGTTAAGATGGTTTTGAAGAACTTCAAACTTCTACAGCCTGCGGCTGATAGCCAGCCTACTAGAATGACTGGTCTGAGATATGAAACTCAGTTTTGACTTACTGCTATGGCTTAGAAGCTTTGGCTGAATCTGTAACCTCAGACCATGTGATTTTCAGGCTCCGAGATTTGTCATATACCAGGTTTATTCCAAGCCCTAAAAGTCCCTTGGTTTATTTATCTCCAAGTTCTACACCCCTGTTTTCTCCCGCTTCTTATGAAATGAAGCAGGCACCATTACTCTTACTCAAATATCAAGACTGCAGAATTTGCAAAATTACATTCCCTAGTTCCAACAGGAATTAATTCAACAAAGTTCAAAAGACTGCACTGTATTTAGGGCTGATTGGATGATTACAGTTATCTTTACTGGCCTTACAACACATTAATATTTTAGGAATATGAAATCTTACATATTCTATATTAAAAATTTTTGACAGTGTCAGGACCCAGCCCTGAACCCTAATATCTCCCACAGCCTTGTGTCTCTCTGCATTATCAGACTAGAGAAGGTGCCCTGCCACTTGTTCCCTAATCCTAATCCAGCAATCCCTGTTTTAGCTGCACATGGGCTCCCAGTGGCTGCTGAGTGCCCTGCAATGGGCACAAGTGTCTGTGAGGATGTGGTTTTAAGGGCCGTGCTCCATGCTGAACACAGAACTTGAAGCTGGGCAGGATTATTTTGGAATCAACATACCTGTAGGAAGACACAGGACAGAAAACTTACTTTGTCAATTGCCTACAAAATTGTGTATAAAAAAAGTGCACAGAGACCTGTGCTGACCAAAGCGGCAGTTTTACCTGGAATGTTAAGAAGTTAAACCATTTGAGGATTCATCTCTACCTTGCTGTCAAAGCAATCAGTAGTGACTTTATGGCTGCTAGGTGTAAGCTTAACTGGTCATTAAAAATTGTTGGGTTTTTCCACATTAAAAACTAGTCATCTTTGAATTTACTCTGGTTTACTGCCTTAGTAGTCTCCTTTCAGTGATTGAAGAAATGCTAACACACAGCCTTAGACTTACAGATTTACATGTGTATTTCCTCTGCCTACAAGCTACTCATCTATCTGGACAAGAGCAAGATTTTAACTCATGAAATTGCAGCTTCAATTTTCATCTAAGAGGTGGCTGAAGAGAATGGAGCAATACGCTTAATTTTAAAATGAGAACAGTGACCAGGGAGAAGAAAAAACATAACTGCTTTCCTTTTCTAATTTCTGTGGAATTTTACATTGCCATGTTAGTAGCTGTACACTATTAACTATTAACCAGTCCTTTTATCTCAGGTATACCAATTATTTATAGCTCAGTTTTCCAGGAAGTTTATGGACAGATGACTTAGACTATACTGATAAAACATCCTCATAAAATCCTAGTAAAACATCCTAGTAAAATACCTTAACTTGGAGTTTGCCTTCCTGTATTCGCCCTTTCCACGAAGCTGTAAATTTAAGACTGTCCACTGAACACCTCATTACTCTGCAATGGAAACACACATGCAATAAATCTTACAGATGTGTAACAACAGGATATCACAAAACCAAACCCAATGTATTTTCAAGGTGTACCATATCATACTAAGTCTTACTTTGAAGAAAAATACATCTCTAACTGAAAAAACAATAACAATCAGCATTTAAACAGGTAACAGCTATCTTACTTCAAGGCAAGAAATAAAAATAAGATAACTGATGACAGCAATCAACATAACTTTTTGGATCTGTGTCCTGAAAATGAAATAACCATCCTCACACAAAAGGAACAATGGCACATTAGGACAAATAGGCACATTATTTTCCCCTCACCTTGCAGTCTCCTGGCGTAAAGCATTGAGAAATGTGTCTGGATGAAACAGCTCAGAAAGGTCAAGGGTGTCTGATAACAGTTTCTGTTTCTCTGCTTTCTCTACCCAATTCTAAAAGAGAGAATTAAAAAAAATTTTAAAATGAAGAAATCCTCAATATAATACTTGATTTTTCAACATTTTGAGTTAATGTGGGTATGTCAATTATTATGATTAATGGAAAATTTTTCTGTAAACATACTGAAACCTCGAAGCTTATTATTCATTTCAATTATTTCAAAATGGTAAAAAGGAAATTAAAACCTTTTTAAAATACAAATAAAACCAGCAGTTTATGTATAACATGACTCATCCATTCTAAATAAACTCATGTTTCATTCTTTGTTTATTGCAGCTAACTTTGCCCTGTGAAAAGTTTTCATTATACAGTGAAAATTATAATTTCAACAATTTTATCATTGTTGAAACCCTATTTCACCTTTACTTACTGGGGAGCTTATATTTTCCATCAAAATACCTGCCATTTCTGTCTTTGCTTTAATAAGTTCAGGAAAATAACTGCATTCCTTTTAGGTACACTTTAAGATCATTTTTTCATATAGATGGCATATTATATTGAAGAAACACTTGATTTTCAGTCTGCAGTAACAGTTTTTATAAGTACTTGCCAACAGGTTTTTTAAGTATTTCCTACTACTATGTTGATGTTGCCATTTTTATTATGTTAGTTTGAGATGTGAATTCGCAGAATTTATTGTAAGATAAAAACTGGCCTCTGTAATACTTGGTAATAAATGAGTCTAATGAAGGTGTAGGGAATACCTGTGCTCAATTATCCTCATAGAGCACATGCGTCAACCTTCTCTCACTTTTTCTTACACGCAGCTGTGAAGCCTGTTAGGAGCAGCTTGGAATTTCCCACCAGTGCAACACCTTATGTGCCAACATGAGAAAAGAGACATTGCACCTTGCAATCTTTATAAACCATGCATCCTAAGAATCGCAATCTTAGCTTGATCCTCAAGACATTAAGAATCTCAGACAAAGAATTTGCTCTCTTCAGACAAGTTACTTAGGTCCCTGACTGGTTATGCAACAGTCAGTGCCCCACTCCTTTCTAAATACCAGCTCCCAAGAAATTATGAAATTGCTGTAGTCACTGAATAAAAGATTTTGGAAGTTACACTGTCATCACAAAATGTACCTGCCAAGCACCCATATCATGTTTAAAAAGTACTTTATTGTATTGTTTGAACTGCTGACAGATTACTAATTCCATAAAACCATTCTGGAAGTGACAAAATCATCAAAAAAGCAAGTAGATATCACTCAGTAAGTTTTATTTTATTTTCGCAGTGTGTCACACACATCTCCATGTTTCCACCATGTTCAAGCCTTTAATCAGTTGGTTTTTTTTATCTGCCACATCCCTGATTATGAGCCCTCAACACAAATGATTATGAATCAGTTTAGAGATTTTTGCTTTCCATTTTCATTAGGTAAATGTACACAGTTAATGACTCTTGTCTGCATAATTCTTTTAATGACGTTATATAATTTTTTTTTTTTATCATATAGCAGTAACTCTGTATGCTAGTTAGGAGAGGTTTTTAAATTGTTTTGTGTAATAAAAGTAGATATCCATTCAATTTGTATTTAATATAGTCATTCTACTTCTGCATCAAATAAACTTTTAATATAACTGCTAAAGAGAAAACACTTGAAAAACACAGATGTTTATATTCCACACAATTAAAAGACCAGTATGGGTGATATTAATTCTGAACTCATATAATTAAGTAGCACTAGGATGTACACAATAACAAAAACTTTCATTAGATCACAAAAGCAAAATTGTAATGGCTTGTACTGCTCTATATAAAGCTGAATATGTAGCTCATTATATCCATTTTAGATGCAATCAAATGCATTTTACAACCCAGTTGTAAAAAATATCCTTATTTTTATTTTAGTCCTATAAGACCACATGACAGTCTATAGGGAAATGCTACAGTCTCAAAAGACAATACCTCTCTATAAACAGATCACTTGTCACTGGTAGTCCCACTGCCACTGCCATAGTGCTGGAAAAGAGCAGGTGTTGATGATGCTAAGGAAGTTTAAACTAAGCTGTAGAAAGACTGAAGTGATGTTTTTTGAAAGGGAGAAATCTTGTACCAGATAACATCCCTGCCCCCATCCCAACTCTGATAAAAATATGTACTGACTGCATTTGCCAAAGTGATGAAAAGTTGTTCGACTTCTTATTCACCTTGGATGGCCATGCAGCATGTCAATCTGAAGGGCTTTCTTCCATCACCAACTCTTACGTAACTACATGACTATTATACCAACAAGTCTGTCTACCAGTCCTAATATCCTAACCCTGAAATATTTTTACTACAAAATTTAAAAAAACCCCAAAAATCTATCATCTCCTCTTCTTTGCAACTGTTTATTTCAATTTCATTATTTCAATATTTTCTGAGTCTTTCTCATTAGAATTACACTAGAAATTTAACTTTCTGTGATAGATTTATTTAGAAAACTATTATTATAAATATAATATCAAAACTTAACAGCGATACCCAAAATTCTTGAAGAGAAATTCCTGGAAGGATATCTCAAAACTTCCATTAATGTATAGTTCTGTTTGCTGTAATAAAAACCTTTTATTTTCTTTTTTTTCCCCCTTACAAAAACAAGTCTATAAGCATGGTCTCAGGTGGTTCAAATAGTATTTTTTCGTGCATCTTAAAATCCAAGAAACATCTATTCACTTTCTTAGAGAAGTCTTCCTTATCATCTGTAATCCCAAAGCAAACTGAGCACCCCCTTGAACATTGGAAGGAATAAGGAGGCTTCCAGATTTTCACACTATTATTTCTACAGCTTTAGAACTCTTCTAAATGGAGCAAGTACTCTTCCTTCACCAGTTTTAATTGATTCCAAATGTAGATTCTTCTACTGTATTTTTCTATTACTGTGGTCCCCAAAGAGAACTTACATTGAAAATCATATAAATCACCACAAAAGTTATTTCATTTTTGTGCCTAGATGGAAAATTGCATTCAGTGTTACACAAACATGCATAGCGAGGAACCATATAGTATAATTCTGTTTTTCTACTAGTTTTAGAAGTTTTCCACATTACTAGGGAAAAAAGTGCAGAACTCTGAGAGCAAACAATGGTGAGTAGCACTGCTAGGGGAGTAAGTACTCAGTTAACAGGAGTGCAGACTGAGCAAAGGTCAAACAAGCAGTTATGCTACAGTCCCATTTTCCTCACAGTGCAGCAGCTGTTCTACAGGTGTGCTCCTAAGTGTAGGCATTCAGTGGTAAATGCCAGCAGGAGTGACAGTATTACAGCTCAAAGAAATTAAATAGAGGGATTTTTCTAGGCATTGATCCCAGAGAGGGTAATGCCTAGTGTTCTGAGGAACAACTGATATACAATTCTCCCTCTCTTGTGGTAGTTCCTTGTATGTGAAATCCTTGAGCCACTATTCTTGAGGTAGTTATCCTTTATTAAATGAACATGTGAATACTGCAGTATTTCAGGTATATGATAAGATGTTGGCCTATACTTACAAATGATAAATAACACAGTAGTTTAATTAGGAGTTTATGCTTGGTTTAAATTTTTCTTCTCCTCTCCTCTCCTCTCCCCTCCCCTCCCCTCACCAAGTACCAGAAGCAGATATGCAGTAAGGTACAGCTGACAGAAATATTAGCAAATGCATTAGTTCATTTTTTATCAAAACAGCAACTTAACTTCCTCTGAATTTCTGTTTCCTACATTTAATACGGATACCAGAATGATGCATAAGAACTGTAACAACACACTGACAAGTTCATGATTGACGTATGCCAAAAATATCTATTTTCAGATATTTCCTGTATGATCACTAAACACAGAATCCAGTTAGGCACTATTCTTATGTTTCATGCCTTCTAGTCTCTTTTTTCCCAAGTACATCAGGCACTAGATTGCATTTTCAGTTACACGGCAGAGTATAACTGGGTAAGGAAGTCTAAGAACTGGAATTATTCCTTGGTGGAACCAACTCCCCATCTCCAGAAATAAGTTGCAGGGGACAGAAAGCAGTGGCATACAATATTCACTTGTAGATAACAGACTAGACTGCCTACAATACTACTTGGACAAAGTCAGGGCTACATCAGACATAAAACCTCTGCAGAACTCTGGAGCAGGAATGCTGAAATCTATATTGTGATGGTGCTGGTGCGGCTAAACAGGGGTACAGAATAGTCAATACATTAGCCACTGGTAATGATGGGATGCACTGCAGTGATTTGTTTTACAGTGCCAGTTTGAAGGCTATGTTACAATGAGGAGAGCCATGAAGAGAGCCACTTTGCTATGGCTCGTTTTCCTTGGTAACACCCCATGAGATACCGATTTTCCATTAGCATCTCCCTCACAGTCCCTGTTCCTCTACTGAAACAACGACCCCTTGAAGAGCAGTCACCAGTCTCTCTCCACTTTTTTCCTTCTTGTTTATCAGTCACTTATTTTTTGTTAACATCCTCTCTTAAGGCTGTCAAAATACAGAGAAAATATCTCACCCATGCCTGTGTTCACAGAATCTACTATATTAGTAACTATTGAGGCTTAACCTAACTCTCAGTTAAGTAATGTTAAACAGACTAAAGCAATCTAATCAGAAATTGTTTAACTCTGTGAGGTCCATATCCTAAAATACCTAAAAGATTTCACAATTAAAAGGCAAAGAAGGAAATCTGGGGTTTTTACATGAGAAAAAGAGATTACAGAATGGAAACAGTGGCTGATGCAACTCCCTTTAAACAAAGGAAGCAAATGATGTTGTGGCTAATCAGTGATCTGACATCCTGGCACACCATGCTGCCTCATGCTAAAGCTGCTTACTCTCCATTAAACACAACACTCCAACACGGGATTACGGCTCAGACTAGCAATTAGTTTGTTCAAAAAAGAACAACTTTGTGTGGACACAGAGTATAATTACATTTTGTTTTTCTAATTGATGCAGTAAGCTGGTATGGATTGTTGTTTGGTCCTACATTGTACAGCTAAGGCAGTTAATATAAAGGTACTTCAAGTGCAGCATGTCAGCTCTCTGAAGCTCATAAAACCTTTTATTAAACCTAAAAGCAAATTTCTTTTGTTGCGGCCAATCCCAAAAGAACAGCTCGTCATAAAGGCTGTAGGTCTCTTTCAAACGTCCTGTCACGCTTGAGAGCTAAGTGAATGGTGAAGAGCATTAGCATGGCATAAAGCTTCATTCACACCTGTTCTCAGGAAGCAACCCAGAAAAACATCCATTAGAGAGCAATTTAAGGAAAAAAATATTGCACATTTGTTAAACAGCACATTTTTTGTTATATTTTTAAACTAATGTTTGTTTTCTTTTTTTTTTTTAGCTATAATAGCTTTAGTTTTTAAATTGCTTCCATTATAGAAATAATTTATTTATAAAATTAAACATTTTGGCATCCAATCCAGTTGCAATTCAGAGTAGCTCCAAATTCAACATCAATTTAGGTTGCTCAGGATATTGTCTACTCTAGTTCTGTGTATCTCCAAAGACATCTCCACAAATCATATATTTCCACAAACCTCTCTGGACAACATGGTAATGCTTTTCATTTTAGAAGCTGGAAACTGGACAAGTGTTTCAGATGTGGCCTCAAAAGTGTAGAAGAAATAATAACTCCCTTTGACCTTTAGTAAGTTCATTAGGAATTTTGCATTTCTGTAGTATCTTTGGATACACACACTGGTTTCAGTTTTATTATTCTAGTAATATCCTAATGTGTTTCTTATTTGATGGATTCTTCTGTTGATATATTCAAATCATTACTTTTTACTTTCTCAGTGTGATAAAACACATGAATAGTCATGACAGAATAAATCTTTTTCATAACTTTGTAATCTACATATCTGAAAATGAACAATATTTGGTTTAGTTCTGAATTATTTACTGCTTTTTGCCTGATATATAGGTAATTTCAATTGCTTAATTTATCGAATGGGATACTGAAATATCAGAAATAATACTGAAAATGTAAATGATAGAGAACTTATAAGAAAACACACTGTATGTAAAAGGAAAAGCACATACAACACTGCAATAGTATAAATCTGACAGGAATTTAAAATTCGAGTTCAGATGTAGAGAACAGATTTCTCATTTGGATCATAACTCTCTTAGTTCAGAGTGACTGTGTGGAATTACCAATACAAATACATCAATATACTTTCGCACATTCTTCTCCATGCAGGGGCACACATTCCAATTTAGTTGCTATTCATAGCATTCAGCTGAACACACTGAGAAACATTATAGAGCAGGAGGGTGTTTATCCTTCCTGCCTTTAAGCATCACATACACGCCTCAAATAGGGATCTAACCTTCCCATCACTTTTAACAACTCTTCTACTTTGACTCAAGTTTTGGCTTCTTTCTTCTTCAATTATGTACCCTGCTGAACATTTAGAGACAAAGACTACACCAAAAAGAACTCTACTAAGAAAAAAAAATCAAACAACAAAATGAACAAAACCCCTAATCTGAATGCCTTTCTGTTGACTTCAGTTTTAAAATGCAGTCGTGTCTGTTTACAGAATTGCTGAGTGCATTTGTATCCTGCTCTGATTGCCTTATTTGACTGTGAATTCCCAAGAGTAAAACTACTGCACACTCAACAGATAAAAAAGGGTTTAGTCAAGAATTATTCTTATGACTCTTTTCCTTCACAAACTAAATTTGAGATGACAGCCTTGAAACTTAAAAGGCTCTTAAATGTTAAATATTTTTAATATATTTGCAAAGGGATGCAATATGAAACGGTTAGAATTTCAAATTCTGTAATATGACATCTCCTTCAAAGAGAGAAAGATAGGTCAAATGCGGCTACATTTCTGCCTTCCCCCAAAGAAATGCCAAAAAGGTTGCTAATTAGGGATGATGCTCACTTGTGGAATGGAAATCTGTTTCTAATAAAAAATAGTGGGTTTTTTAATGCATAGCTGCAAATGATATTTGAGAAATAGTTACAGCATGTTACCTTGATTTTGACCAATTAAAATCTCAAAACAGGGAATGAAATATTTTGCAAACTGTTTCACCAACCCAGTTCCCAGCAAACCATCTAGAGGTTAAAAAGGAGCTACAATCACACTACCTTTTAGTTACAAAGCTGTCTTACTACCCTACATAATTTATTTTTACGTATGAACTTTTAACTATGAAATCAGAATTAGAAATAAAACAATAAAGGATTTAGAATAGATTGCTTATTGCCCGCAGAGAGAATACTTGTGTCAGTATAGTGGTGATCAGAACAACAAGTTACTGCAACCAAGGGCAAGTCCTGCCCAACCAACCTTTTATGGACTTTTATGATGGAGTGACTACAGCACTGGACAAAGGGAAGAGCTATAAATCTGGATTTATGGGCCATCCATCTGTATTTCTGTAAAGTCTTTGACATGGTCCCTCACAACATCCTTCTCTTTAAGCCAGAGATAGATGGATTGTGAGATGGATAAGCAATTGGTTGGATGTTCACATCCAGAAGATGGTGATCAATGACTCAGAGACCCAATGAACATCGGTGACAAGGGGTGTCCCCCCAGGGGTCCAAACTGGAACCAGTCTTATTCAATATCTTAACTAATGACATAGATAAAGGGATCAAGGGCATCATCATCAAGTTCGCAGACGACACCAAGTTGAGTAGTACTGTTGACACACCTGAAGGACAGGATGCCACCCAGAGGAACCCAAGCAAGCTTGAGAAGTGGGGCACTTGGAATCTCTTGAGGTTTAACAAGACCAACTACAAGGTGCTGCACTTGAGTCAGGACATCCTCCAGTGTTGACACAGGCTGGGAATGAGCAGATGGAGAGCAGCCCAGCTGAGGACTTGGGGGGGCTGGTGGATGAGAGGCTGGACATGAGCTGCCAGTGTGCACTCACAGCCCAGAAAGCCAAACATGTCCTGGGCTGCATCCAAAGCAGGGCCAAGGAGGGGATTCTGCCCCTCTGCTCTGCTCTGCTGAGACCCCACCTGCAGTGCTGCATCCAGCTCTGGGGTACCAGTACAGGGAGGACAGAGACCTGTTCGAGTGAGTCCAGAGGAGGGACACCAGGATGATCAGAGAGATGGAGCTCTGCTCCTGTGAGGAAAGGCCGAGAAACCTGAGATTGTTCAGCCTGGAAAAGAGAAGGCTTCAAGGAGACCTAACTACAACCTTCTAGTACCTAATGGGAACCTTACAACAAAGATGGAGAGAGACTATTCACAAGAACATGTAGTGACAGGATAAGGGGAAATGGCTTCAAACTGAAAGAGGGTAGATTTATATTAGATATTAGGGAAGAAACCTTTTCCTGTGAAGTGGATGAGGTATTGGAACAGGTTGCCCAGAGAAGCTGTGGATGCCCCATCCCTGGAAGTGTTCAAGGCCAGACTGGATGTGGTTCTGAGCAACCTGGTCTAGTGCATGGTGTCCCTGCCTATGCCAGGGGTTGGAACAAGATGGTCTTTAAAAGTCCCTTCCAACCCAAATCTCTCTCTGATTCCAAGTTGTCTATAAAAAGCAAAGCAGATTGATGGGATGAACCTAAAAATTGGTGCATTAGCATGTGCTGCAGTCTTCTCATTTATTAATGGATGGAATTTAAAATTACCAGTCTTTGACAGAATAACATAAGGACTCATTTTCATATGTGAATGATAATAACATCGTTTTCTACCACTTGTACTAAAATTAACCTTTTTTGCTTGAGCTTTTGTCAGACAAGACTATCCATTATACTCTGCCTTCTCTTTTGCAGACAGCTCTGTTCATGATAAAGAAGATAGAGTGAAAAACAAATTACTAGAAACAGAGCAACACTTTTAATTTTGACAGATTAAATGCATAAAATCGATGAATATTTTACCACTGCATCTTTTCAGATTTCTTCCAGTATTGTGAAAATGTATCTTGTAGCTTAAAGAGAAAAATCAATGAATGATTATTTTATTAAATAACGGATATCAACTACAGCTTTACATCTTATACAATATATAGTACAGATTTTTGTAAGTTACTAAGTATATAAATACTATCTTGCATCCATAGAAGAAATACAGAATGCTAAATCTAGGGTTTTTAAATTTAAACCTAGATTAGGAAAAAAGGATAATTTTCTTTAAAATACAGTAATTTTTCAGAGATACAGTGTCTGTAGAGACAATGACCTGGGTTTGTCTTCTTTTATTCAACACATACAAAAATCTTTTTATGAGTAATTATCTCCTGGAATAAATATTTTATAATCAAACACTTGAATAATTGGTTAGTGGTATAATAAGGGGTGCTGCTCAAACTTCTGGTTACAAGGCAGTATTTCATAATTGCAACAGAACAGCCATTCTCACAAAACATGCTCAGAATTTCAAGAGCTTAATGAACAGCCATTGAATTCTGTTGAAACAGATTACTTTTCTCAACAGTTAAGCCTGATGTTTATTAAAGAGCTGTAACTTGTGCATGCCTCAGTTTAATGGAGCATCTAACACTCATTGGGAATAAACTTCAACAGCTCACAGTGAAACCAAAAGAAATACAGGTAGCAATATCTTCTCTTTTCCAAGGCTGCTTTTTAAAAACTTTTTTTCCAGTTTTTTGTGCAACTGTTTTTTGTGCAAAAGGTATATTATTTTTCCAAAACTTGACTTAAGTCTCACTCATTGGCAACTGAAATTATTTACCTTTGAAATAGCATAGTTTGCAGATTTAGTGTTAAAACCCACTGTATCTTGGAAGAAAAAAAACATTTCACTACAAAAAATAGTTACATTTAGTTTTGGGCATCACAATATATGAAAGATATTATGTTATTAGAGAGTGTCCCAAGGAGGGCTGCCAATATGGTGAAGGGCTGGAAGGGGAAACTGCATCAATGCATGAATACAGCTTTCTGTAAGAGTACAAAAAAATGCTTTAATTTCCTTGGATATTAGATCTTATTTCAATAGACAACTCCTATTACCCATCCATGTCCAGAACTTTCATCTCACACTCTGCTTGGTCCCTTGTTTGGATGGTGCATCTTTACAAAGCACAACTGGTCTTAATCAGCCATTACTTCATCAATGCAATCTAACTGAGACAGTGATTAAAAAGGACATGATAAAACAGCTCCTAAAAGCTTCAAATTTGCCTATTAGAGACAAACAAATTGTATTTTTTTAAAAATTGCAAATTTCCAATTTTTAGCAAGCAGTTATCAATTAGATATAAGGTCTTAAAAGACATATCTTGTCTGATAAATTTGGAACAAAGTGAAATCATGCTGCAACATGATGAGAACTGATGAAACCAATTGAGGATCAGTTCCTCAGCAGATAATGTTAGGCTGCAGTTATATTTTTGTTTTGATATTCATGACAGCTAAAGAGGAGAAGCCAGGAAAAGCAGCAGAAAAATGCTAATTCTTTGGAACAATGTGGAAATTTGAACTAAAATAACGGAATGAGTGGATTTAAAACTTAATGAATTTTTGTGCTTTAATACTGGAATAGTAAATCTAGAGTATTCTGCACTGTACAGATACCTAGGTAACAGCTGTTCAAATAGAGAGCCATGAGAGGCACAATGACAAGGTGGGGAACCAGCCAACTAATCCATCTGAATTAGCCTCTCCTAAAACTGTAAAAGACAAACCATTAATCTATTGTCCCTGCTGCAAACTCTGCTAAGACAATGTAGTAGAAAACACTCTGGAAATGAAGTGTGAACACTTGGATTGAGATAGGCCTTATTATGGAGTGCAGAAGTGGATGAATAGCGGGACTGAGCATGACTATTCTGGATTTGTACAAGATTTATTATGTGAGTTCTTTAACCTGGTGAAAATTGAGAGGACTTGATTCCCTTGGTTTCTAAGAGCAGCCTTTCAGCCTGTTATCAGTGAATGAAAATTTAGTATCTCTCCCTAGATGCCCGGGGTGTGAAGAAGAAATCCTGGGTTTCCTATTCCCAGAAGGTTTTCATGGTATACTCAGCAGGCAGTTTCCAAGACTTCAAACCTCAAATACCTTGGGCATCCAATGCACCTTTCTGGGGACCTAATTGTTGAAACAGAGGAATAAGGTTCCAAAACAGGAACAAAGTAATTCTTCCCCAAATAGTAAAAGACCATTAAAATAGTAAAAATCTTACACTAGGTGATCAAATTGGTATTGAAGTTAAATATTACTACCTTAGATTTTACTCAGGATGGGAAGGGACAAGTGAACAGCATCACAGAAGATAAATATAAGTCTCTTGAAAAAATACAAAATTTAAATTCTTTATATAATCTGTATAAAGAAGTATATTTTTATAGATAAATGCACAATTTCAATGAAATATTTTGTGAATTATGCAACTAAAAACTTTCAATATTCATAAACATTTCCTTGATTAGAACTCTGAAACTGGTGTTTATGATTCTGAGATCAGAATGCACACTATAAGACTTTTAGCAGCTCTCCAACCAAAGAGCTATGCAAAGGAAGAACTGTTATTGCAAATGATATAAAAACCAGCTGAGTTCAAAAGAATGAAATATAAGGGTTTTTTTGGAATAAGAAGGGTTTTTTGGGTTTTTTTGAAAAGGTGAAATTAAGCTCTTTATTTAGTTCTTGTGTAAAAAAAATCAATTTCCAATTCATTGACCTGAAACATTCTTTTAAGGTTGCTATCCAGCTGACAGTTGCCTGGGTTGCTGTTTTGACTCTCAATAGCTGCCATTCTGAGTTTCCTCTCTCTCTTTTTCTCCTGCTGGCATCCATAGCCATGAGAAGACACTTATCTAGAGAACGGGATGCACTTAATGCCATTACACACTGATATGTATTATTGCTGAGCTACGATCATGAACCACGGGAGAGGGAAACCACCAGGTGCCATCACGAGGAAACTGACAGTATAAGCACCGAGAATTAAAACTTAAACAACGATCACTGATGATTCATACATTTCATATCTTAATGTTGGTAGCAAATATATCACTGTAGACAGACAAGTTGAAACACAGCATTATAAAGTTCAATGTCAGCATTGCTAATTGAAAGTATTCAGAACTCCATCTTAAAAGAATGTTCAATACATAACTTTTGTTTCAATTTAAAGCAAAAGCTATCATCCAAATATCAGAATTTTCACCTGGGAAGAAATCACTTGTATTTACATCAGGTCTGTCACCATAACATAGTACACAGCAATATATGCCTCTACTGCATTTTGCATATACAAATTTCTCCACATTTTCAATAAGCAGTTTTCTTTCTTTTTTTTCTTCAACTGAGTGAATTCAGACCTAAAAAATGCAACACCTGTTGTTTTTCTGCCTTTTGTTGTGTAATGCTCTCAGAACAACTTTACACTTCTATAAATTCTGCTATAAATATTTTACCATCTGGCCTATATTTTGTGTTTCTCCCCATCCCCATTAAATGTTTGTTGCAGCTGCTTTTATTTTTTTCTGCATTGACAGCAAATCTCTTGACAAGGCAGCCTTTAACTAATAACCTAGGCAGAGACTTACTCCATACTTAGTAAAGGTAATCCTTCAGTACAACTTTGATCTTTCAATGTCTCCTATTTTGTCTTAAAAATGCCTAAATCAAACCTGTCTCAAACAGTAAAGTATATAAATTAATACAGTCAATGAAACAAAGGGACATAAGAGTAACTATAAAAACAAGCTTATAAAGTTGGTCATATAGAACTAAACTAATCTAAAATATGGCATTTATTGAAATGAAAATCTGAAGATAATTTTCAGAGTTACGAAATATCTTTATTGAAGCCTTTATTGAATTTCTAAATACTAAATCTAGTCTTAACTATTGATTAATCACATTTAAAAAATCAATAATGAAAAGTAACAAAAAAAGAAAAAATAATTAAAAAATAATCAAGACTAATCAGGAAGGTGTAATGGGCACAATCATCACTTGGAGTCACATTTAAGGAAAAAGATGATTCAACCAATATGTGTAATTAGAAATAATCAACATTTGTCTAATAATATACAATATAAAAATATGGAAATTGTATTTCAGATGCGATTTGAATAGAAGCTTGAGATTCAGAACAGACTGATACTGTATTATTAAGAATTGTTCCAAACACAATTACATTACATATCTGACATTAATGGAATTAAATGAGACAACCAGCAGCTGTTATCACTTATAAAAATTTAATATAATTTTCTGTTTATGGAGTAAAGTATCTACTGTAAAGCTATGCCTTAATAATCTTTCTCTCTCTTACAATAAATAACTGTTAAAGACTGTAAATGTTTCCTTCATAATAAGTTTCATAAAAATTACTAATCCAAATGTACAATTTTGTCAGTAGTTTGACCAATGAGAAAGGATGATTACTGTCATGGTAATGCAGCAAATATAACACAGCACATTAGTCAACAGCTGACTGGAGTAATATATGAAAATAAAAACTTTTGGGATGTGTGGTTGAAAATCATCTATTACTATTAACACTAATTTCATCCTGTTACCTCTGCATTATGACTTTGTATGGGAGGTGCAGTCCACACAGAAGCTCAAACTCTAATCTCAGACTTCCATTAAAAATAAATCATATAAGCAAGGAAAATTGCATGCAGTTTGGTCACAACCAAATGAAAGTAGAAGTTGCAAACAGTAACGAACTCTTGAAGCTTACAAACATGCTGACTCAACACAAATGATGGTTTTTTAATACTAAAGGCTATAATAATATTATTATTATAGTATATATATCCTGTTACTATATAATACTACTACTAATAATATATTATAATAATAATAGTAATAATAATAATAGCAAAAAGATGGGACTAAGTTCAACTCCAGTTATATGACCAAATAACATCTGAACATGCATTATAACTTGTTGCTATACAAATTACTATTTTTTTCTGCTTTGTACTTTGAACTTTTTTTGAAGGAAAGGATAAAGAAAAAATAAGTATTAGCCAAAAGAAATTGTTTGTATAACAAGAATCTTAGTAATACTTTGGAAACATTTATTTAACAGTTTCTTTAGAAAAAGTTATGCCTAGGAGACACACAGCCCTCAAATGTTTCTTCTGAATCTGACAGTCAACATAAATGTTGACAAATATCTTGGTATCCCATTGAACAAGATGTGTTAATCAAGATCAAAACTAACAGCTTTCTATTTATTGCCTGGAGGTAACAAAGATCTGTCCTTTCCAAAGTAGTATTTCTCTCCGGCGGGTTCTCACAGTTTTATCTCTGTGTATCCAACAATGATAAGGAATCTGTTTCCTTAAATACTAATTAATTTAGATAAATTACTTTTATTTGTGTGTGTTTTATCTTAAACACACCACTTCTGTCAATCAAAGTATATGTAGATTTACCTTAACTAAAAATTAACCTCTTTATATCAGACTGTGGATAGACAGGGCTGTTGTCGGTCCCTGCACCTTCTCTTATGGTCCTTTGTAAACCTGGAGAATGCAGATCCTTTCATTACTTTCTTCCAAGACTAGTCATCTATGAATTTCTACATTACCTGTATTAGAAATGCTTCCCTTATGTCTTGATAGGCATCTCTCCAGCAGATTGAAGAGTTTGTCTTGACTTAAATGTAAAATTTCCTCTGGGTAAAAAAGTCTTCTTCCCCCACAGTTCACCACGAAGACTACTGACTATGATGTGAAGTAACTAATATTATCACATTATTCCTTGATCTTTGGATTTTTATATACCTTTTCACACATCTAAAACTCTTTGGGACCTGTGTTTCTAAAGATCTATGGCAGTGGAATTTACATAATATATTGTGTCACTGAATACCAGCACACTGTGGTAAATGACTCTTTAAAATTACCTGTATGGCAAGTGCTCGAGCTACGAGACTTCTAAGATATTGCAAAGGATCCTCTGGACCTTCCCACTTGCTTTGCCATGTGACAGGACACTGAAATAAAAATATATTTACTGAAAGTATCAATTTAAAATCCATCATCATTTTATTTTAAGTTGGCAACTTGAATGAAAATAAATAATCTGGAGAACTAAATTATCTCCGAAAAAAAAAAAAAAAA